>WNGS01056854.1:0-7500 GCA_020271785.1 Procambarus virginalis
AATTGTACCAGAACAGGCCTATTTTTGGTACAATTGTAAGGTCCAACCGGCGGCTGATATCCACCTCGTATTCTGCCATCCCTGCTCCAATACATCTCAATATCTCATGCAATTCATATTTTTCCGTCTCTATCCTGTCTTGTCTTGTTGATGCCCCAGATTCGAATAATCCATGTAGTATAATAGACCACCTCCTCAGTAATTCTTTGTCATGCTGGTAGCCTGTCCCCTGGGGTTTCTCCATCCCAACCGCAGTCACTAACCCATCCCCCACTAATCCTCTGTCCTTAGCCATGCTGTTAATCCTTCCTAATTCGTTTGTGATCCTAGCACATTCCCTCTCCCAGTCCTCTCTTCCCTTCCTAATCTCTTCCTGAATATAGAGCATAATTTCTTGTTTCTGCCTCTTTACCTCAACCTGTATTTGCTGAAATAACTCGCTTTTAATCCCTTGGATTAGATCCACCATCCAATCGCTCCTTCTCTCTACAAATTTCCCTATTAATTTGTCTATAAATCTGTCCTCCTCCTCATCCCTGCTGGTGATTGACCTTGAACCCCTTCCTGATCTTGTCATTGCAGTAACAACCCAGCCAAAAAAAGCGCTCCTCAATACCTTGCTCAATCTGCAGCACAAACAGGCGAGAAAGTACACCACGCGGCTGGTCCAGATGTGAGGTCTCTGCGTCCGGCGTCCCAGCTGGTGAGGTCACTAGTGGTGAGGTCACTTTAGCTCCACAATGTCGGCTCCACAATTTCACAATACCACAAATGTACTCAACACTTATTTTCAGTGGTGCTGTTTCTACTGTTTTTCTTCACTTCCTTGTGGTTTTGAGTGAGCTTACTAATTATTCAATCACTCATATACACTCATATACGCATATACACTGATTTTCCCCCCCAATTCACTAGCTACGCAAGAGCTTCCCAGACCCGTCTAATCACCGCGGCTGTCTGACCACAACTGTGTGCTACCCAAGCTGTGCTGAGTGTTGCTGTGAGAGAGGAATCTGCCGACGCTGTGTACGAAACGACGCTTTGATGCAGTGTACAAAACCCGATGTTTTGGTTACGAAACGATGCTTCGTGCTACAAAATTCTTCACGCTGTGAACCTACTGCTGCCTACTGCTGTACCAACTGCTGCCTACTGCTGCCTACTGCTGCCAACTGCTGCCAATTGCTGTACCAACTGCTAATAACTGCTGTGTTGCTGTGAGTAGGAACAACACATGTACACAAGGGCTAGGTAAGAAGTCAGTTGCTGCTGTGTTGTGCACTGTTGTGAACTTTTGCATTAAAATGCTTGTGTGCTTTGCAAAATTAAAGTAATTACAGTGAATTCTTAAATAACATATACAGTGCAGTAAGTGTTATATATTCTGAGGAACATTTTAAGTGATAAGTTTACATTTATTCAGTAAAAATGGCAAATATACCTCAGTTTCCTGCATTTGATCCTGACTGTGACCAGACAAACCTGTCACAGAGGTGGGTCAAATGGCTTAAAAGGTTTGAAAATTTGTTGATAGTTTCTGACATCAAAAGTGCTGAAAGAAAGCGTGCCTTTCTGCTTCATTTTGTAGGTGATAGAGTTTGTGACATCTTTGATACACTGAAAGACACTGGTGGTGCCAAAGATTATGACACTGCCAAGGCCAAATTAACTGAGCATTTCAAACCAAGGCAAAATACTGCTATGGAAATTATGCATTTCAGGAGAGCAAAACAACTCTCTAATGAAACTGTTGATCAATACCATACACGTCTGCAGGGTTTAGCAGCCCACTGTGAGTTTGCTGATGTTGACAACGAAATCAAACAGCAAATAATTGAAACATGCACATCTACACGTCTTCGTCGAAGAGCTCTAGAACTTGTTGATGATGAAAGTTCTCTTACCAAGATACTGGATATGGCTCGTCGAATGGAAGATGCTGCACG
The DNA here is from genome assembly GCA_020271785.1 of Procambarus virginalis. NCBI lineage: Eukaryota > Metazoa > Arthropoda > Malacostraca > Decapoda > Cambaridae > Procambarus > Procambarus virginalis. Next base: position 1,947 of record WNGS01056854.1, read on the forward strand.
TGATGCTCGTGCCATGGAGTGCAGTGCCAACAACGGTTCTGCCACTGTTACTAACAGTCAAGAAGTATGTAAGGTTCAGGGAGTACACCATGATCGTAGAAGATATCATGCCAAACCTAACATTAAATTGAGCCGAGAACCACATCACAACTGGAGTCATGGAACAAGACTCAAGCAGTCACAACGACTCACATCAGAGGTTGTCAATAATAAATGTTACAATTGTGGAGGAGACTACCCACACCAAGATAATGTTTGTCCTGCACAAGGTAAGAAGTGCTATGAGTGTAGAAAACTAGGTCATTTTGGTGCTATGTGTCGTTCCGCACTAAAGAAACCACAATCAATAAATAAAAGCAATGTACGAGGATCAAGTCATAGGAGTCGAGGTGGCAAACACAATATTGCACCTCAAATCAAGAATGTTAATAATATACAAGACAACATTTCATTACAACCAGTCTCAGATGACAGTGAATGTGATTATATTTATGGAGTACAATCAATCACAAAATGGAATGATCTTCCAAACAACCCAGAGACTATAGTATACATTGCTGGCATTTGTCTCAAAATTCTCATTGACACTGGATCAAACATTGACACCATTGCTGAGTGCCACTATGAAAAATTTAAAAAACAATTCCCAAAGCTTGAAAACTATAATGGCAAAGCCACTGCCTATGCTTCAAAGGTAGCCTTACCAGTGATTGGAACTTTCACTGCAGAGATTAAGTCAAAGAATGCAATGCTCATTACTACATTCCATGTTGTTAGGAATGCAAAGGAGTCTTTACTCAGTTACAAGACTTCAACCAAATTGGGGCTACTTCAGCTTTCTAATGCTGTAGCAGTGGAATCTGCAAACAATGTTGATGCTATTGTTGCTGAATTTTCTGATCGGTTTAAATCCATAGGTTGTTATACTGATAGCAAGGTACATCTGCATATCAACCCAGATGTAATTCCAGTTGCCCAACCACATCGCCGACAACCATTCCATACTCGCAAGAAAGTCGATGCCGAACTGGATAGGCTGATAGAACTAGATATCATTGAACCGGTAACAGGCCCAACACCATGGGTAAGCCCAATTGTCACTCCACCAAAGCCGAAGAATCCAGATGAGATACGCATTTGTGTAGACATGCGTGTTCCCAACAAGGCAATAATGCGTGAACGCCATCCTACACCCACTGTAGATGATATGATATACCGCTTGAATGGTGCAACTGTATTCAGCAAGTTAGATTTAAACAAGGGCTATCATCAGCTTGAACTTGATGATGAGAGTCGATTCATCACAACGTTTACGACACATCGAGGTCTGTATAGGTACAAGCGCCTGAGTTTTGGTATTAACAGTGCTGCTGAAGTATTCCAGCACATCATCAGCCAGGTATTGCAAGATATACCTAATGCTGACAACATGTCTGATGACATCATTGTTTATGGCCGTACCCAAGCTGAACACGACAAAGCTCTTCGTGCAACATTGCAACGCTTACGAGAAAAGAATTTGACGCTAAGCCGAGCAAAGTGTGAGTTCAATCAACATAAAATTGAATTCTTTGGACATGTACTTAGTGACAAAGGTCTGTCTCCAGATCCTAAGAAAGTTGCAGATATCAAGAATGCTGCACCTCCTTCAACATCCACTGAAGTACATAGTTTTCTGGGAATGGCAAACTACTGTTCTCGCTTCATTCCAGATTTTGCTACCATTACGAAGCCTCTACGTGAGCTCCTGAAGAAAAATGCATCATGGTACTGGAGCGATGTCGAGCAAAATGCATTTGATGCTGTGAAAGATGCACTAGTAGAAAATGCGACTGCTGCATACTTTGATCCATCAATGGACACTGAGTTAACGGTGGATGCTAGTCCTGTTGGTTTAGGTGCTGTGTTAGCCCAACACAAACCTGGTCAACCAGATTCAAGAGTAGTAATTGCCTATGCCAGCCGTTCTCTCACAGATGTTGAGCAACGATACAGTCAGACAGAGAAGGAAGCTCTTGCTCTTGTATGGGGCTGTGAACACTTCAATGTGTATCTGCTTGGTGCACCCTTTACCACGATAGTCACTGACCACAAACCGTTGGAGACCATCTTCAATAATCCAAAGTCCAAACCACCAGCTCGCATTGAGAGATGGGCTCTTCGTCTGCAACCATACAACTTTACGGTGAAATACAAGCCAGGTGCAGGCAATCCCGCTGATTACATCAGTCGACATCCTGCCAACAGTTTCACCATCACCAAGCATCAGCAAGTTGCCGAGGAATATGTACACTCTGTAACCTGTGATGCAGTCCCTAAGGCTCTCACTCTTGATGAAATACGTACTGCAACCCTAGAGGACCCAACTCTGCAAGCAACAGTGGATGCATTGACTAAGAAAAAGTTTCCACGCATCCCACCCTCAGGAGTTGACCAAGATGCATTCAAAGCACTTGAACGCATCCAGACAGAATTAAGTGTTACGCAACAACGCGACACCGTGCTGCGAGGTACTCGTATCGTCATTCCAGCTGTTCTCCAGCAACGTGCTCTGAAGCTTGCACATCAAGGACACCAAGGTCTTGTAAGGACCAAACAGCTGCTACGAGAAAAGGTGTGGTTTCCTGGCATTGATCGTCAAGCTAAGGACATGCATGATGCCTGTGTCCCTTGCCAAGCTGCAGTGGATACTTCAAGACCAACACCTCTACAACCTTCACCACTACCTGCTGCACCATGGATGGAAGTATCGATGGATTTCTGTGGACCGCTACCAACTGGAGAGTACTTGATGGTAGTCATTGATGATCACTCACGTTATCCAGAAGTAGAAATCATCACTTCCACATCTGCAAAGGCTGTCATCCCGAAACTCGACAAGATCTTTTCAAACTTTGGCATTCCTGAAGTTGTCAAGACGGACAATGGACCGCCATTTAATGGACAAGACTTTGTCAACTTTGCTGAGCATATTGGATTCAAACACCGCCGTGTGATGCCACTACATCCTCAAGCAAATGGAGAAGTCGAGAGATTCATGCAACCTCTCATGAAAGCTGTACGCTGTGCTCATGCCGAAGGACGATCCTGGAAACAAGCTATGTATGCTTTTCTCAGGAACTACCGTGCAACACCGCATGGAACACTGGGCAAGTCGCCTGGCGAACTTTTATTTGGACGTCCTATGAGAATCGCACTACCTGTCATGCCAGCCAAAGTAACGGATAAATGTCTCGCTCAGAAGGATGCACTAGCCAAGGGCAAAATGAAAATTGCTCATGATCAACGTGTAAAGGAACAATTCATAAAGGTTGGAGATACTGTTCTCGTTAAAAAGAAAAAAGAGGGAAAGCTAGATATGCCATATGATACAAAACCATATAAAGTGATTAGTGTGAAAGGAACTATGGTAACAGCGAGTAATAGAGATCATAGTATAACACGTAATATGGCTTATTTCAAAGTGATTCCAAATAGTGTAGAAAATGATGAAGTGCAAAGTCGTGCAAAAGAAAAAAAAATGAGTTATAACTCGATAAACAATTCATCGAGGGATGTTTTTGTATTTAAGGACTCTCGTCCAAAACGACATGTTAAACGCCCTACACGATATGATGATTAATTGTGTTCATATGTAATGCAAAGTATTTACTTGTTATGCTGAACTGAATTTAATATTGTTTGAATAATGCAGATCTCTCATTCAATATTTTGTAACTTTGTATTACAGTTTCTTTCATGTTTGTTTAACATTGCATATGTATTTTTAACATTGAAATCCTTTGTGGTAAAGATTGTTTAAATTCTTTGTGTGTTTAATTAATGTTAAATGTATGCAATATCTCTTGATATGTTAATAACTTACTTTGTGTCAATAACTTTGCTTTGTGCTACAAGCATGGTAGACATCCTGTATTCATTCTTTTTAAAGAAAAGGAGGGATGTCATGTTCACAGAAAATGGTACCATCCGTTTTCTATGGGCGGCGGCTGGACGCCACTAGAGAAGGTAAATAGCACACAGGACGCCTGCCAAGCTTGGGAGCTACTCTATCATGTAATCGTCTTTTAAGTATTAAAGTCAGTAACCAGGAATGGCTTTACATCAACCTTACTACCAAGACTATCTCAGCTATACACAGACACCACACCTCCGAATCTGTACTGTTGGCAGAGACAGTTCCAGTGTTTAGGTGTTTGCTGAAGAGAGAAAGATTATTAATAGGAACACCAACATTCATCACAGGCTTACCGGACTTAGGAGGAGTCGGTTTGGGTTTAGGAGTTTCACTATAGTCTTTGTATTGGGCTTTTTCACATTTATCTATGGTATGTCCATAGAGCTTGCAATACTTACAATATAATTGGGAGGTTGCTTGATGGGTACTCACTTTGTCATAGTCAGGCCAAGATTTCTTACTGGAAGATGTGTCAGTTGTCAACCTGTGTATAAGGCTGTAGGTGTCAGCCGACTTCGCACATCTGATGTAGTCGGTTTCCTCCTTATCCACTAAGTGAAGACGGATGGAAGCAGGAATACGTCGAAAGAATTCATCGACTAGAATAAGGTTGACAAGGTCTGATAATGTAGAAACATGGGCTGCTTCCAGTTATTTCATGAAATATCTTTTCTTATTATTGGCAAATTCTAAATAGGTGGTAGCACTTGCCTTTAGATAATCACGGAATTTTCGTCTGTAGCTTTCGGTGGAGAGAAGGTAGGCGTCTAAAACTGCTTGCTTTAGGGTCTGGTAGTCATTCTCAGACGCTAAGGTGCCGAGAGTAATCGCAGCTTTACCTGTGAGATGCACTCTGAGAAGTATAGACCATTGATCTTCAGGCCAGCTAAGTCTTTTAGCTCGAGCCTCAAAAGTAGTAAAAAACACATCTATCTCTGTCTCAACGAATGGTGGTATTAACTTACTTGCCTGGAAGACATTGAAGCTTACTGGAAGACTGGCTGTAGCTTGTTGGCGCCGAGTGTGGTGTGTAGTTTCCAAGTCGAGTGCTCGTCGACGGTATTCTAGAACACTATCAGCTTGCTTCTTATCGTGCTCATGTTGCATCTCCAGGTGACGTTTTCTTGCTTCAAGATGTTCCCTCTCACGCTCTCGTTGTAGGGTAGCCTTGCGTTCCTTTAGGACAGCCTCTTCTTTCCTTAGGGCAGCCTCGCGTTCCTGTTCTTCCTTCTATAGAGCAGCCTCGTGTTCCTTTATCTGGAGAGCTTCTTTTTGTTGTTGTAGAGCTTCTTTTTGTTGTTCACGCTCTACTTTCGCTAGTTCGAGCTTTAATTTGATAGTTTCCAGAGCATGCCGATCTGCAATAGAATAGTTGTCGTGAGAATCAGAGTCTATAATTCCTTCATGTAAGAGGTGGCCCAGGATAATGTTGTGCAAGTCACTTTTGTTGGCTCCATGGGGAACATCTAGTTGGTACTCATGTGCTAGAGCTTGTAATTCTGACCTTTTGGCACGAATTAAGTTCCCTACTTCACTTGCTGGATCACTACGAAATGCTGGGAGACGAAACATTTTGAGATAGCAAATAAATGTACA
>WNGS01056854.1:12500-14500 GCA_020271785.1 Procambarus virginalis
GATAAAAAAAATAAGTAAAAAAAAAGGAAAAAAAAAGAATGACTGCGTGTTTGATAATCTGTGGTAAGGTAAGAGACATAAAACACAATAATAAACAATGCTCTTTAATAACACTAAGAAACAAATTGAAATAAAGGCAAGATCTTGGCTTAGTGGTGCACAACAACAAGTGGAAAAATAACTGAACATAAAACTGAATTACGTTAAAGGGAGGAGGAGTGACAAGAAGTAACAAGTGAAATAATATTAGTGCTGGGAATATATGCGCTAGCTATAAACCTCTATTTGATCACACGAGGTGAGTCAAATTAGGTGTTCACAGCAGGAGCACAAGATATATTCTGGCTGGCAGAGCTGCAAGGGACTCCAACAATGACTGACGATGAATGTGATTGGCGTGGAGCGGGAGTGGTGTGTTGGTTAGCAGCCAATGAGAACGCAGGACGGCCGCAAGTCGCTAGTTTGGCTGGGAGCAGCAGTTGGCAGGTCGACCAGGTGTGCAGAAGTGGGGGGAAGGAGGGAGTTGCAGGTGCATGTGGCTGTCTTGATATATACGTTAAGCCACTATAAAACGTATCTTGCATATTGTTGAGAACGGGATGAAGGAAGGAAATAGCAGGCTCAATCTCTGGGAAGAGATTATCGTCACAACTCTCCCCCGAAGCCTGCGGTTCTGGTAGAGTCACGTTCTCGGGAGGTAGAGTGGGAGGTGGAGCTGCCTCTACCTCAGTGATGCTGGAGAGGACGTCTGATATGATGTAGTCAGACTTCTGGGTGTAGCAATCTCCAGGCTGAAATGATGTAGCTGGCCAGCCCATTATAGAAGTAGTCAAAGGTTGAGTTGGGCTGTCTATAGGAAATGAAGATGGTTGTGGTCCATGTAGATGGTGGTGGACTGAGTACTTTGCTGGTATGGAGCAAATTGTTGCCTGTTCAGGACGACGAGTAGCTCCTTGTTGCTCGTGGTGTCGTTTATGGTAGTTGGTATGTAGAGTCTCGTCGCCTTGTTGTACTGGGTCACCCACGTTGCCGGTACCAATGGCGTCACTATGGAGGATGGGAGACTTGATATCTGGCGAGACGAGAGAAGTATTAGAATATGATAAAGGAGCACAATTACTGTCCTGAAGGTGATTATAAAAGTCAGTAAGGATTTCCGAATTAGAAAGCGCTGTCTCAGTGTCAGTGCTTTCGGAAGGAGCAGCAGGGAAGGTCTCACTGTGGCTGTATGGACCTGTAAATGAGGTGAAATTGGTTAACACAGTGGGAGGAACCCCATGATAGGGCTTGAGTAAATTGATGTGGCACAGCTGGGTCTTCCGCCGCCTATCGGGGGTCTCGAGAACGTAGTTGAAGTTGTTCCAGCACTCCTTAACACGGTAGGGTCCTGAGAACCTGTTTTGTAAAGGAGAACCTGGGATAGGGAAATAGGCAAGAACTGAGTCTCCTGGTTTAAACTTCCTTACTTTACAGTGCTGGTCGTAACGAGTCTTCATCCTCTCCTGGGCTTTCTGTAGGTTGTTGCTGGCAAAGGAATGGACCCTCTCTAGAATGTGTCGGAGGTTTTGAAGGTACTGGGGCACATTCTGATGCTCACTGAAGGTGGCATCACGTAGAGAATCCTTGAAAGCCTTGAGAGGTGTACGGCACTTACGTCCATAGAGCATCTCATAAGGAGATACTCCTAGTGACTCGTTGGGAAGACTTCTGAAAATACACATGATGAGATCAATTTGCCTATCCCAATCCTTTGAGGTCTCATTACAAACTTTTTTAAGAGTGCCTTGATGGTTTGATGACTACGCTCGAGAGAACCTGTGAAGCAGGATGATAGGGGCTGGAATAGGACCTGTTTGATGTTGAACTCCTCCAGAGTCCGTTTGCAGAGATCACTGGTGAAGTTGGTGCCTCAGTCGCTCTGAATCTCCTCGGAAATCCATACTGGGTGAAGATTTCAGTAGATTCTTCACCACTGTAGCAGCCGTAATATTTTTCACTGA
>WNGS01056856.1:0-12409 GCA_020271785.1 Procambarus virginalis
TTTCTGTTATAGTGTATTTATTCCCATTTTCATTATTTATAGCAAAGGGATTAAATAATGTTCAATGGCGTTACCATTATATGCTCGTTTTTTCTCATAAGGTATTACGTACTGTTTCCCATTGTCTAAATCATTTTTAGCTAAGATTTCATATTGACATAAGAAAATGAGTTCACCCCTGTTACCAATCCAGTATTTACCCAGGTCTTTTTCCTAAATCTAAAACTCATTGCAATTTATGCCCATTATTTCATGTTCTGTCCAGTGTTGATAATTTTCATAGCCTATGAATATCCCCTTTATCATGTCCAATCATTCGCAGCTCTATCATGTCTCATCATTTCTTCGCCTTTCTAGAGAATGTAATTTAAGCTTTGTCAATCTTTCTTTAGAGATTGCTTATGTAGCATAGGACAAATAAATATGAAAACCCACTATCATCCATTTGTATGAAAACAGTCTCCTGCCAGGCATGGTGACTTCAATGCAATTTCAGTACTAATCCAATATTGCTTCATAACGCATAAATATATATGCACGTACATAATATAATGCACGTACATAAATATATATGCACATCTCACATTCGCTCAAAAACATGCCTCCCCCACACCTTACTGTAGCATATAACAAATTCAAATATTCATTCAGTAAAAGCAAGTCTCTCATGTTTTAAAATAAGACCTTCTGCAGTCATCTTCTTTTCTGACGTCATCATCCCTAATGCGCTGTAAGCCGCCAATGAGCTTCCAGCCAACGTGCTAATGCCGGTCCTTTAGGAGGTTCACACATAAGTGTGAACTCTTAATCACTACCAATACCTCACCTATACTCTGTGCTTCACCAGAGTCGATATTCAGCTACAATAGCTTGTATTTTCGCTCATTGCTCCTATTTTTCTGTTATTCATAAACCCGATCAAACCATCCTAACCTAACCTAACCTAACCTATTTATATAACAAAGAATACATTCTACAGACCAGTTGCTGTCATTGTTTAGTGACATCACAAAAGCGATCTCAGGTATAGGGATAAGGTATTGTAGGCCATTAGCATATAAGTGTCAAGGTATCACAGCACCTGACTTTTCAAACTATGTGTGACGTCACCAGATGACCAATGCGGCTTTAGCGTCCTACTGTATATGTACTGTATTTGATGTTATTATTCAAAAATGGCTAGACTAGCCATCCCCACCTAACCTAATCAGAGGTTAAGAATATACATTTTAATCATCCACAACTGTAATATTATTCAGTAATAAGTGCAAAAGTAAACAGCAACCCAAATGTCGTACTGCAATTTAAGCAGAATCGTACATCTGGCAGCATAGCAGGTAAGATGAACATTAGAATAAAGGCAACTGCAGAAGTCCTATTGGCCCATACGAGGCAGCTCCTATATATTTTCACCCAATCTCATTCATATTCATGTCCACCTTATGCTTAAAACAACCAAGGGATCTCACTAAAAGTAATAGTTTACAATAATAGTTTTAATAAATAGCTCTCATTCTAGTTGTATACACAACAGCAATTATGAAACCCTATAGCTAGATATCGTACTATAATCCACAAGTAGTTACCGCACATCTAGCAGCACAGCGGATTAGTAGTTGTGTTCATAGGCTAGTCAACTGTCCTCACATCCATCAAATAGCAATCCAAATGTCGCACCTCAATTCATCCATCTAGCAACTCAGCTGGATGCTAACCACTATATTCATAGGCTAATCATTTCTACGCCTCAAAAAAAATCCTAGTCTTGCTACGCAAATCAGCTGACATGTTTCTAAACCAACACTCGCAAATACAAGCATACATACCTACACATACTCCACAACCCATAAATTCATAGAGAACAGCCTAGTTTTTTCCACCATTTCCCCATTAATCAGATGCAATTTATGCCATACACAGAAAATACAGCATTTACACACCAAATATGCCATTTATGCACATAATATATTATTTACACTCAAAATACATCATCACACAAAAATATATCATTTATAGACAAAAATATGACATTTACATACAAAATATGTCAGTTGCACAAAAATATACCATTTGCACAATATTGCATTTGCACTCAGAGTATGACATTTACACAAAGTATGGTATTAGCACAAATATAGCAAATTGCTTATACATTTAGAAATATAAAATGCGCTTTCACTAAAATTACACAATTTCGCATACATAATTTTCACAAAATACCCACACATTGGCTCATAAACCAAATTACACACCATAAAGATCTATTTTTTCATATTACAGTGCTTACACAAAATACACAATTTGCACACAAAAATACAGTTGCACCAGTTCCACTTCAACAAATTAAAAAACACAACTTGCATAAATGCACTATTAGCACAAAATTATTATAAAACATGGACAATTATTACACAATTTGTGTAATTATTTTACATCTTTGCACAATTAATACAAGCAAACTTGCTATATAATTACTCAACTTGCACAATGACAATCAATACACAAAGGTAAAAATAAACAATTCGTCCATATGCAATTACACAACATGCGCAATTAATACACAACTTTCACAAATATTACACATCTTTCATAATTAGTACACAACTTGCACAAATACATATCTAGCACAAATACGTACAATACATAACTACCCCAAATATGAAAATACACAACCAGCACAAATACACGATTTACACACAAATACAATTACGACATTTACACAATTAATACACAACTTGCTAAAAAATATAATCAATACACAACTTAACAAAATATGAACAATACATAACTAGCACATATTCATTAAATACACAATTTCCACAAATACACATACAAAAAAATATATACAATTAATACACAACTTGCACAAAACAATACACAATTTATTTAAATATAATCAATACATAATTGCAATAATCATACAACTTATGCAAAATACATAATCTGCACAATTAATACACAAGTATACTAATTGTGCTATATATGTACAAATACAAACACAACCAACTAGGTCAAACAATACACAATTTGCATTATATTTTTCTAGGTATATTTAGGACATTAATTATAATATGCTGAGTGTAACCAACTCCCCAAAAGTCAGAATTTTACATATAAAAATGGTACATATGACTTCCTATGAGCACAATACAAAACACATTCATTTGCCATTAATATTTCAACTTTATTAGTGCTAAACTATTCATCAACATATGTCCATTGTTTGTAATGTCTTATTAATACCTTCCTTGTTACATCCTCTCCAATCAGACCACCCCAATTTATTTATGCCAACCATCTAACAGACTTATTTGTTCTAGCCTTAGTTATGTTAGGGCAGGTGGGGTTAGGCAAAGTCAGTATTTTCTATGATAATTTTTAAGCAAATTTGCTATATCTTATCAAAATGCATCCTATTAAAACCTAAATTCAGCTAAATCTGTCAAAAATATACTTATTCTACACAAATTTGCCTAAATTCAACCTATCAAAAGCTGAACTAACTAAATATGAGCATCCCATATCCTCACATACAAGCCTATGTCGCCTCTGTCCATACATTACATGAGTTGGCCATATAGCTCAAACCTCAAATAGGAAAATTTACACTATTTTATAAACATGCTAGTTCATTATCCCTAAGATATTATATATCCTTCCCTACGCGACCTCACCTAACCTAACCTAGCATATCCAAACCTAGATTTAGTTCATTTTGGTAAAATTAAGCTATTCCCACATAAATTCGACCAAATTTAAGACAATTCCTGCCAAATATACCCAAATGTTGTGTATCACAGCACTGCCAAAGCCCATTTTTTACCTACATTTTCTCCTATTCCATCCTACCCTATGCAACCTTTCCTAACCTAACCTAGCATATCCAAACCAAGATTTGGTTAAAGTTGATGAAATCTAAGCTATTCCCACCTAAATTTTACCTAATTTAAGACAATTTCCACCAAATATATCCAAATGTTGTGTATCATAGCACTGTCAAAGCCTATTTTTTCTCCTATTTCCATCCTACCCTACACAACCTCACCTAACCTAACCTAGCATATCCAAACCTAGATTTAGTTCAAGTTGGTAAAATTTAAGCTATGCCACCTAAATTTGACCTAATTTAAGACAATTGCCACCAAATATATCCAATGTTGTGTATCATAGCACTGTCAAAGCCCATTTTTTTTCTCATATTTCCATCCTACCCTACACAACCGTACCTAACCTAACGTAGCATATCCAAACCAAGATTTGGTTAAAGTTGATGAAATTTAAGCTATTCCCACCTAAATTTGACCTAATTTAAGACAATTTCCACCAAATATACTCAAATGTTGTGTATCATAGCACTGCCAAAGCCCATTTTTAACCATATTTTCTCCTATTCCATCCTACCTTATGCAACCTTACCTAACCTAGCATATCCAAACCTGGATTTTGTTAAAGTCGGCGAAATTTAAGCTATTCCCACCTAAATTTGACCTAATTTAAGACTAATTTCCACCAAATATACCCAAATGTTGTGTATCATAGCACTGCCAGAGCCCATTTTTTCTCCTATTTCCATCCTACCCTACCAACCTTACCTAACCTAACCTAGCATATCCAAACCTAGATTTGGTTAAAGTTTGGCGAAATTTAAGCTATTCCCATCTAAATTTCACATAATTTAAGACAATTTCCACCAAATATATCCAAATGTTGTGTATCATAGCATCGCCAAAGCCCATTTTACCTACAATTTCTCCTATTCCCTCCTACCCTATGCAACCTTACCTAACCTAACCTAGCATATCCTAACTTAGATTTTGTTAAAGTCGGTGAAATTTAAGTTTTCCCACATAAATTTAACCTAATTTAAGACAATTTCCACCAAATATACCCAAAAATGTTTTGTAACAACACGGCCAAAGCTCATTTTAGCTGAGTTTTCACCTATTCCAACCCACCCTAGACAACCCTACCCATCCTCACCTGGCATATCCAAAGTTTGATTTGATTAAAGTTGGCAAAATTTATGCCTTTCCCACCTAAATTCAACCTAATTTAAACATTTCCACCAAATATACCCAAATGTTTTTGTATCTTAGCATAGCCAAAGTTCATTTCACCCAAGTTTTCACCTATTCCATCTTACCCTACACAACCGTACCTAACCTAACGTAGCAGATTTTATTAAAGTTGGGGAAATTTAAGCTATCGCCACCAAATTGGAGACAATTTCCACCAAATATATCCAAATGATGTGTATCATAGCACAGTCAAAGCCCATTTTACCCACATTTCCACCCATTCCATCTAAACCTGGACCTAACCTTTGATACGACATATACTCAGAGAAGTGATGTTATTTGGATATGAACCTAAATGCCCATGCCTAACCTGCAAGAGTTTTGGAGCTTTGTTGAATATTTTATCAATACCCTTCGAAAAGTAAAGTTTTGGATATGAACCTATCCGCACTGTGCCTAACCTACTAGGTTTTTTGTTGAACATTGTAACCATATTCATAGAAAGTGATGTTTTTGGATATGGACCTAACAGCCCCTTTCCTTTAAAACTTGGAATTGTGTTCAATATTGTAGCTATATTGTTGGGTAGGTGTTTTCGTTTTTACACTTCAACCCAACCGTCCTGGACCTAACCTTCCTTTATCCAACTTCAAATTTATCGTAAATATAGGAGGAACGTGTTGTGTGTGCATCAACCCAACCGTCCTGAACCTAACCTCCCTTTATCTAACTTCAAATTTATCGTAGATATGGGAGGAACTTGTTGTTTATGCATCAACCCAACCACCCTGGGCCTAACCTCTGATACACGGATCTTGGTTCAATATGGCATCATATTCGTAGCATTTTTTTCACATCAATACAACCATCCTCAACCTAACCTCTATTACCTGGGGAGGGAGGTTAATGGAAAATAAGATAATAATGGGAATTTTCTCTACATCAGTTCAACTTAACCATCTTTAACCTAACCTTAGTTAGAAAGGGATATAACTCACCAAAACTATTTAATTACCATTTACCCAATTTTCCTTATCCTAACCCATAACCAGAGGGATTAGACCCCCTTACCTCGAAATTATAGTATAGGGTTGAATTAGGGAATGTTAGTTTATATGTGAAAATATATACCTACCTTAAATATATATAGTATAATTTGAATCTCTGTTGAATCTAAGTTGAAATCTTCACGGGTTTGTAACTCTGCACTGTAATTTTACAGTGATCTGTTAGCACTTCTCCACTTTGTCTACATTGTTATGATGATGATGATAGTGGAGTAATATAGTGATGATGATGGGAGTGTAGGAATGTAGTGATAATGATTGGAGTGGAGTAATGTGGTAATGATAGGAGAGTAGTAAAGTGATGGTGATGATAAGAGTGAAGTAATGTGATGATGATAATGAGAGTGAAGGTGATGATGATGATGATGATAGTGATGGTGATGATGTTGGGGGTGTAGTAATGTGGTGATGCAATTCAAAGTGGAGAAATGTAGTGAGGATGACGATGGGAGTGGAGAAATGTGGTGATGACGAATGGAAAGTATTAAAGTTGTGGTGATGTGGGAGTGGAGTAATGTGGTGATGATGATGGGATTGGAATATTGTGATGATGATGATATGACTGTAGTAATGTGGTGATGATGATAGGAATGTAGTAATGATGTGATGAAGATTGGTGTGTATTAAAGTGGTGATGATAGTGGGAAAGGAGTAATATGGTGATGGTGATCGGAGTAGAGTAATGTTGTGAGGATCTTGGAAGTGGATAAATTGTGAAGATGATGATGATGATGATATGAGTAAAGTAATGTGACGATAATGATGGGAGTGAATTAATGTGTTGATGATGATGGGGGTAGTAATATGTTGATGATGAAAGGACAGTAGTATTGAGGAGATAATGATGAGAGTGTAGTAATGTGGTGGTTATGATGATGGGAGTGATGTATTATGGTAAAGATGATGGGAGTGTAGTAATGTGGTTATGGTTTTGGAAGTGGAGTTATATGGAGATTATGATGGGAGTAGTGATGTGGTGATGATGATGATTGGAGTGTAGGAAAGGTGTTGATGATGATGGGAGTGGAGTAATATTGTGATGATAATAGGAGTTAAGTAATGTGGTGGTGATGATGGAAGTGTAGTAATGTGGTGATGATGATGATGAGAGTGAAGAAATGTTGTGATGATAATGGGAGTTGAGTAACGTAGTAATGATAATGAGAGTGTAATAATGTGCTGATTATGGAGATAATGATAGTGATGATGTTGAGAGTGTAGTAATGTGGTGATGATGATGATGGGATGGAGTAATGTTATGATGATAATGGAAGTGGTAAAATGTGATGGTGATGATGTTGAGAGTGTAGTAATGTGGTGATGACGATCGGAGTCGAGTAATTTGGTGATGATGATGATGAGAGTGATATTAAAGTTGTGATGATAATGTGAGTGAAGTAATATGATGAAGATGATGGGAGTGGAGTAATGTGGTGATGATGATGAGAATGAAGTAATGTAGTGATGATGAAGGGAGAGTAGTAATGTGGTGATGATGGAAGGAATAGAGTTATGTGGTGATGATGATGTGAGTTTAGTAATGGTGATGGTGATGAGTGTGTAGTAATGAGGTGATGATGATGGGAGTGTAGTAATATTATGATGATGATAGGAGTTAAGGAATGTGGTGATGAAGATGGAAGTGTAGTAATGTGGTGATTATGGTTGTAATGATTATGATCATTTGGGGGTGTAGTAATGTGTTGATGATAATATGATGGGATTTAAGAAATGTTGTGATGATAATGGGAGTTGAGTAATGTAGTGATGATGATGATGAGAGTGTAGTAATGTGGTGATGTTCTGAGTAAAGTAATGTGGTGATGATGATTGTTACGACTCTGGGTTCTTTAGATGGAAACCAGAGGTCAAAATTGAGCTTATTAACGACAATATGGCAGGGCACGCATAGAGAGATGTAGCTGTTTGTAATCATCCCTGCCAGAAGTACGATTATTTGTGGCTCACAAAGCATTTAGGCTCTTAAACTTGTTGTGGATTAAGTAACATTGTTATAAGTTTAACTACCCGTAGAGTGAGGAAAGTAGCAATATGAGGCATAAGGGGAAGATGTTTTATGTGTATAGCTGTATGATCAATTGGGCTCTTCCCGGCACCCATGCATGCTGCAGGGAGACGCTCTTCTCTGCTGACTGCTGTGTTGTTCGGACGCGCTCTCCTCCTTCCTCTTAATTCTTTATTTCTGTGACTTAGTTGGTTAAGTACTCCATTACTCAGTTTGTATATGTCTGGCATACCTATCGTATATGTGTAGAGTAGTATACCTGGGGTGTAGTAAGTATATTTTTAAGTTTGATCGTACCTGTTATGCTAACAGGGGTCCCAGTGTACCACGTGGTCCCCTACCCTAGGCTGACTCTAGTGTGTTATAGTAGAGCTTTACCCTAGCTTGCTTTCAGTGTAAAACCCTGTATCCTGTCTATGTGGACCAAGGCTTTTAACGTAAGATTGTGTGGTAAAGTTAGTATTAAATGTTATTGGTGTGATTGTGTATGGGGGGTGTTAAGGGGTTAATAAATAAGTAAGTTTGAACAGAGTATCCCTTATTCCTGTGTGGGAGTTCAATAATCATTTCCTAGACTAACCAGGTTTAGTAGCAAGCATTTATTACTGTGGATAGATTATTTTGGGGGCCGGGCCTTTTGATTCTCCCATTTCTTGATATCTATTCTACTTACCCTTACCCCTTAATAGTACCAGTTCCCCATAGTCAACCCACAATTTTTTTATAACAAGTGGTTGGCCAGTCCGGGAAGAACTGTATTATTGTAAAAAATAGATCTTTGAATGCCTAAACTAAAAAATTCTTGTTTCCGCAGAACGGTTGTGTGCTAGCCTAGGGTCCAGCTCACCTGGCGTAGGACATTCATTGCACTGACTGGACACCCAACTGGATCTCTTCACGATTAAGGTTAGTGTGGCCTTGTGTTAGGGGCCGTGCAAATTTTTTTTTTTTTTCCAATTTTATTTTAAATTTTCTGTGGCTAGGAGCTAAAATTTTTAGTGATGTCATCTGACATGCAGAGACTGGCAGAGGAGCCTTCATTGGGGGGAAATAAAGAAACTTACCAAGTCTAATTTAGTATTGTTAGGCAAGGAATTCGGTCTAGAATTAAATGCCGCAAATAAAAAGTGGATCTTGTTGAATGAAATACTACAACATTGTATCGATGAAGGACTATTGGCAGAGGATACTCCTTTATGCCAGCCTAGCCAAACAGAAAGTGCAGCTCATACAGAGAGAGAGTTAGCTCTAGAGTTAGCAAGAATAAAATTAGAGGAGCAAAGACTCAAAACCGAGGAAGCTAGAATTAGAGCGACTGCCCCTAGACCTCCACCTGCCGGGGATTCAAACCCCAGGCATGATGAGAAGAAGCATAACTTGCCTGAATTTTCAGAGTCGGATCCTGAAAGGTTTTTCAACCATTTTCAGAGATTGGCCCTGTCCATGACCTGGCCAAAGGAAGAGTGGGTGAAAATCCTACAGGGAAGACTCAGGGGTAAAGCCCAAGATATTTTATTAATATGCCTGACGACGAGTGTTTTGAATATGATAAAGTCAGGGAACGAATTTGAGGGCGTATGAAATTACTCCTGAAGCTCACCGCCAAGCTTATCGCAACCTTAGGCCTACACACAACCAACCGTTCACGGAATTCGCGACTGATCAAAGTAGGCTGTTTGATAAATGGATTCGCTCGGCTAAAGCCGAAACATTCGAGGCATTAAAAGACCTAGTTTTAAAGGAACAATTTATAGATAGTATGCCAGACATGGTAGCTCAGTATTTAAGAGGAAGGGTAGAGTTAATTCTAAAATAGGGGATTTGGCCAAGATGGCAGAAAACTACCAGTTGGCGGGCAAAAGGCCCAATAAAAATAATTTTACCCCACAGAGTAGCAAAACTTATACCCACAGCCAGTCCAGACCAGCTCATTCTAAACCTTTACCTAATGCACCTTCTGTTTCAGACATAACTAACCCTGTTAAATTGTTTACCCCACGACACTAAAGAGTGAACCGAAGGGTAATTCGGTTAGTAATGTCTCTTCTCCCCGACGTTTCTGTGGTCATTGTAAAAGTTCAACCCACCATATTAGCCGTTGTTGGCAACTGTACCCGGAAAAAAGACCCAATGCTCTCGTTGTGACACAGGGCTTGAGGCCTTCTGAAGGGTTAGGGAGTAAGACTTCCAACCCACAGTGGTTGGACCTGCTTACCCCATTCTTATCGAAAGGGACTACTTTTGTCTGAGGGTTCTTCCTGGAGGGACGTGGTGATCTTCCGAGACACGGTGCCATCCAGACTTTAATTTTAGAGAGTGCTTTGCAAGGTGCCAATACTCTCGACACTGGAGAGGTGGTACTGGTCGAGGGTGTCACTAGTGATACTCGAGCAGTACCCCTCCGTAAGGTTACCCTGGAATCTGATTTCCACAAGGGTATTTGTACAGTCGGAGTCACTTCGTACCTACCTTTCCCTAATGTTGATGTAATATTGGTAATGATTTAGCCGGGGATAAGGTAGGGGACTCCAGACTGCCTGTTGTTGCCTAACCCAAAGGTTTGCCTGGATTCACCCACCGCAGAGGATAATGTTGTGTACCCTGCGTGCGTGGTGACTAGGTCTATGGGACTTAAATGTAAGGGCAGCCCTGTGCTTGCCAAGGTGGTAAATCCCAAGGACACGAGGGACCTTCCGAGTGGTGAAAGCCCAGTGGACCTTGCGGACACATTCATGGCCCGACTCGATGACAGGGCCGAGGACATTGTGGAGAGCCTGCCACTGCCGCCTACCGAGAGTAGTGGGGAGGTGGAGAACACTGTTGAGCCTCGGCCAATGGCATCTGACCAAGGCCTGGATGCCTCCTTCAGTGAGTTACAAAAAGCTGACCCCAGTCTTGCAGATTGTCACGAGACAGCCGTCTCTAGGGAGGAAATTGTAGACGCAGCAACTGGGTACTACTACAATGATCGGATTTTGATGAGAAAATGGAGACCTCAGAGTGCTCCTTGTCAAATGAGTGGGAGGTAGTCCACCAGGTTATGTTGCCGACCTGCTATAGAGAAAGAGTTTTGTCAGCTGCCCATGATGATCCTATGGGGGGACATCAAGGCATTAATATTACCTATCACAAAATCTGCAAGTATTTTTTCTGGCCCAAGCTGAAAAGCGATGTGGCAAAATTTTGTAATGCATGTATTGCTTGTCAACTTGTTGGAAACCAAACCAGACTCCACCTAAAGCTCCTCTTAAGCCTATTGTCGTGCCGGAGGAACCATTTTCTCATGTGGTAATGGACTGTGTTGGTCCATTACCTAGAACTAAGTCTGGTAAATTTACCTAATTACGATGATGTGTATCACGACTCGTTACCCAGAGGCTTTTGCTGTAAGGAACATCCGAGCAAAGACTGTTGTTGCTCGTATGTTGCAATTTTTTCCACTTTTGGACTGCCTCGGGTTGTACAGACTGACAATGGTACTAACTTTAAGTCTGATATTTTTGAACAATTTTGTAAGGACCATGGAATAACTCATAAGGTTTCCAGCCCATACCATCCACAGAGTCAGGGGGTCATTGAAAGGTTCCATCTAACTCTGAAGCAGATGTTGAAGACATCGTGCGAGAGTTCCCATACCTTCTGGGACGAGAACTTGCCGTATGTTTTGTTTGCTGCTAGGGAGGGGTTGCAAAGTTCACTGGGTTGTTCTCCTTTTGAGTTAGTCTTTGGCCATAAAGTTCGTGGACCCTTGCAAATGTTACAGGAGAATCTGTTAGGGAACGTAACGTTAACCGAAGGTTCGGCTTTCTTTGCGCAACACCACCAGAGACTCAAGGACTGCAAGGCTGCGGCACTAAAGTATCTTGGGAAGGCCCAAGAGAATATGAAAGAACGGAACGATGCCAAGGCTAAGTTGCGGGTATTTCAGCCCGGTGACCCTGTCCTGGTACTAAAGCCTCGACTGGGGAGCACTATGTCCCACAAGTACGAGGGCCCCTACATTGTGACAGAGAAGACTGGGGACCTCACGTACAAAGTGAGACACTCTGATAAGCGTAACAGGTAATGCTCGTACACGTGAATCGGCTGAAGAAGTTCCAGGGCCCCAGGCCCATTGCACTAACCAATGTTTCCATTTCCAGTGAGGGAGGGGATGATTGTTCTGGGGACCCACTAATCTCCTCAATAATTCTAGTTCTGTGAATGCTGTGGAGGGGACTGTCCCATTTGCAGATGTCCCAACGTGACGAGGTGCAGTCGTTGCTTGACGAATTCTCCAGTTGTTCGGGGAGGTCCCG
>WNGS01056857.1:0-13333 GCA_020271785.1 Procambarus virginalis
TAGCTCGTTCGATGAGCAGTAGCAGAGAGGACGTCATGAACACGTCATAGCTGTTATTCACATCTCGCCGGTGGCCCCAGAGGTTAGACGCTGCTGGGTTCCCTCGGTCCCACGCTCTCCTCCAGGCATGTACTCACTGACCCTTTGGTTGCAAGTATACTTAGCTCCCTGTATCTACTTCCTGTCTGGACATACGGCGGCCTACGTATTTTAACAGTGTTCCTGGTTAAGTGGGCATTCTGGAGATACCCAACATGCCAGAAAACTATCCAGGATTAAGGGAAATAGGCTTTGTGCACGAAGATCAGTGCACTGTGCAACTGCAATGCCATTCAAGTCAGCTGTGGGAGATCTTGGGAGACATACTCCCACATCACCCCCCAACAAAGATCGAGCTCCACAGCGTGGCGCTCGTTCAACTCACACCGCTGATGACGTGCACAAATGAGTGCACTTTGAGCGGGCCGGGTCCAGCGGACCCGTTTTCTATACAGCTAGGCGAGGCGGGGCCTCGTCTAGACTATTCTCTTCTGGTAAGTGAGGAATTTCTTCAGTCACCGGATCACATGTGGCTATCTGTTCAGGTCTTGAGCAGGCACTGTGGTTGGACGTAGCTCCAGGTCTGGGTCGGCTCAACGCCCTCGAAACCCTGAGTGGCGCTGGTCTGTCCACTGCCTCTCTCCACCTGTGTCATGCCTGAAACATCAGAGACACACTGGGAACCAGTGTCCGGTGATGCGCGTTGCGTTTCCTCGCTCATGTCTCCCTCGTTCGACGTCTCGTTAATCACCCCTGACCTACTCAACCAGTCAGCACCTACGGCTGAGAGCAGTGGGTTGTCGATCAGCTCTGTCGATGTCGAGGCCCGTGGTCCTCTCCTGTTTTTACGTCTTACATGCTTCTTCGGCTTTGTTGATACATCTACAGGAGGGTCCTCGTAGCGTTTGAGCATGTTGACGTGGTACTTCTTCCTGGCACCATCGACGTCGAGCACGTAGTTTAACGAGTGCGAGCACTCCACTACCGTGAATGGGCCCTTCCACTGCAGCAAGAGCTTGTTCCTGCTGGTGGGAAGTAACAAAAGTACCTTGTCACCTACACTGAACTTGCGTTCTTTTGCTTTTTTGTCGTATGTTTGCTTCTGGTACTCCTTTGCTTTTGCTAGCTGTTCTCGGGCCAGCTGACAGGTGTTCTCCAGCCGTTCCCGTAGATCGATGACGTACTCGTACGTCGTCTTGGTTTCAGGGGTACAGTCATCGCCTTCCCACAGGTTCCTCAGTACCTGCAGAGGGCCTTTAACTGTGCGACCGTACAAAAGCTCGAAGGGTGAGAACCCTGTGCTAGCCTGTGGCACCTCCCTGTAGGCAAACAACAAAGGGTTGATATACCTGGGCCACTCCCGAGGCTGTTCGATGCACATTCTCTTCAACATCTTCTTGAGAGTGCCATTGAAGCGTTCTACCAAACCGTTTCCCATAGCATGATAGGCGTGGTGAGGGATGCTCTCGCTGTGAGCAGACGTCTGACTTGGTCCATCATCTCGCTGGTAAACTGTGTCCCTCGGTCGCTATGGATCCACTCAGGTATACCAAGGCGACTGAAAAAACCTACCAAGGCTTCCGCTACCGTTGACGTCTCGATGTTCTTCAGGGCAGCTGCTTCTGGGTACCTTGTTGCGTGATCGACCATGGTCAGGATGTACTTACTGCCGTCCGTTGCACTCGGTATGATCGGACCAACCAGATCAATGCTGACCAGCTTGAACGGCTGATCAATGATGGGGAAGGGCTGAAGCTTCCCGGGCTTCACCCGTCCTCGATCAGTGGTGCGCTGACAGGTGTCACACGAGCGAGTGTAACGCTGTATTTCCCCAGTAATTCCTGGCCAGTAGAACACAGCTTGTATCCGCACTGGTCTTTGCGTGACCCATATGACCTCCCATCAGAGCTTCATGACCTAAGCGAAACACAGCCAGTCTATGCTCCTGTGGAACAACGAGTTGATCCCAAGTATCGTGGGGCGTCTCAACTCTGCGCACGAGTTTCCCATTATGGTGCAAGTACCAGTACTTGCGTTCCTGGTGTTGGAAAACCCTTTTCTCCTCAGCATACTTACGTATCTGGGCTAGTGTTGGGTCGCTCCCTTGGGCATCAATAAACTCCTTTGCAGACACTCCCTGAATGTCTCGTAATTTCAAAGGTTTTTCTGGGCGAGTCGGCTTGTTGCTCTGTGACCTCGTAGTGACAGCTGCCACGAGCGAGTTACCTGTTAATGGAGTTGCTGTTTCTTCAACCAGAGGTTTTGCTTCTTTCTCCATAACTTCACAGCTTACCTTCTCTCCCTTACTCTTCAGCTGGGTGAGGGTGTGGTCACTCCCTGTGACGTCATCCCCGGGCGAGTCGCCCTTGGGATCAGCTGGCTGGGGACGGCTGCATACAGCTGAGGCAGCGTCCTCACGCTCCCGTTTTCTTCGAGGGCGGACTTGGGCAATCAGAGACTCCCGGAACATTTCCCAATAAAAGTCCATATACAGCACGTTCCTGTTGAACGGCACGGATTTTACCTTTGATGTAAGGTGTGTCGACCCACACATACACCTCCACCATCTCTTTAGTATAGCCATTTGGGAATTTGACATAGACATGTCTACCTGTCTCAGATCCTGGCTGTACTAGGCTCTTTCTTACCATGTGAGTAGTGGCGCCTTTGTCACGGAAGATTTTCGCCGATTTTCCGTTAACATTTCCGTCCACCACCTCAAGGGTCCAAGCTAGTGGATCCTTTCCAACGTTGGGATGATTCTTACCACTTGAGCTCACACCTGCTATGTAACCTGATTTCGGTTTTACCTTGCAATCAGCTGCACGATGACCTGGCTTACCACAGGTGTAGCACTTGTGCACCTGCTTGTTGGAGGAGTTTCCCTGCTCCCCCGACACACCAGTCTTAAGCTTAGCTCTATCGCCAATACCTGTAGCATGATGCTTCTCGTGCGGCTTCACCCCTTTCACCTGTCTCCTGGCCCCAGCCCACAGATCAGCTTGCTTGGCCATAGACAGATTTGACACAATTTCTTGCTCTTTGAGCTTGACACGCAGAGACGATTCGCATGCTTCTAAGAACTGTTCACGAATCATCAGTTGATAGAACTCCATGCTCCCAGGAGCAGTCTCCATGAGTTCACAGTAACGGTTTAGACTCGATTCTAACCGCTGTAACATGAGCACATATGTCTCACCTTTTTGCAATTGAGCCCTACGGAAATTCTCTAGCATCCGGTCTGCAGTTATGCCAAAACCGTTCAGCAGCGCTGTTGTCAATGCCTCGTAATCTCCGCGCTGGTGCGGACCCAGACTGTGGTAGATAGTTAATGCCCTACCCTTTAACAATGCACTAAGAGCGAGTGCCCACTTTGATCTTTCCCACCCGCAATCAGCGGCGTGACCTTCGAAACGCTTGATGTATGCATCCATCGAGTCGTCCCTCTCATCAAAGTTAGCTAGTTTAGGTAGTTTGACAGTCTTACCTTGTTCAACGTTAGTCTCCGTTGAACGACCACTTGTCTGGTCATCCTGCCTTGCTTGCAACTGCATGCGAGCTATGCGTTCAGTACTTTCTCGGTTCTGCTGATCAGTCCAGCGTTTGTTTTCTCTCTCTTGCTGATCAGTCCACAGTTTACTTTCTCTGTCCTGCTGATCAGTCCAGAGTTTCATAGCTTGCTCTGCTACTTTATTCCCTTCGAATCCCAACTCCCTAACTTGGTTACGGTATTCCTCTAAGGTGAATAATTGCGAGCCTGTAATACCTACTCTTTGAGTTGGTGTCGTCCACAAGGACCTTTTGGGCCGAGATTCTTCCCCATAGAATCCCCCCAACGGAGTATTTAAGGGCTAGATTCCCGCGTGACTCCGTTTTCTTCCGCAGCGCGCGTGATTCTAGTGACATCATTCTCGGTGACGTCACCCACAGGGGTCTCTACCTCCAAGTTGTCTCTCACTGGGGTCTCTCCCACTGTGTTATCTCCACTGGGGTCTCACCACCGATAGCTTCATCCAGTGTGATGAGACTCGTGCACGCCACCTCAGCACTACCCTGCATGTGTGCTTGTAGCATCACCTCTTCCACGGCCCTCATGTGCTGTTCCACTCGTTCCTTACACTCTAGCTCAGTAAGAGTGTCGTAGTCGTCAGGTCTACGAGCGGTCAAGGCCAAGTGAAGATGCAGGTAGCGCTGTTTGTACATTCCACACTCAGACATACTGGTGGTGTGTGTACCTAACAGGGTGTTAAACATCCTCTGAATACTGCTCGTCACTTTTGAATTTTCAGGGAAAATTTAAGTGCGAAATTTTACTGTATAACCTAGCTCATAGGTTCCAACTAAGCCCCACGTTGGGCGCCAGATGTGGGGGTGTTTCTTTTTTTTTTGCTGTCACGACTGCAATGCGTACGTCGCCAATGTACATGTGGCAGACGCTTCACGAAGCTGTCGGAATTAGCAGAATAGAAAATACGAGAGCAACCGTACAGGGCCTGGGAGCAAGGTCGAGTTAGAGTCCTTGTGGGTCTCTTCTCAGACTAGCCTCACCTGGTCCTGCTCCACGTTGGTCGTTGGAATCTCCTCAATGATGTAACACTTTAAGGGACTCCTAGGGTCCTCATCAAATTTATAGTTTAGTGACTTACAGGCAACTCGGTGTTGAAGACACTTAGAGCTGAAGGCTTGAGTAATATTGGCAGTATTCAGAAGTGGTTCAACGGATACACCGCATAAAGCTTAACAGTAGTTATTTACTAACTTAACCACTAATACACAGGGTGCGTGATTTACTTTAGATTGAGGTCATACCTTCCCTGATATCCTTAAAAAAGCAAGAGTAACGCCATTTCATAAAGGAGGTAATCCGGCAGACATAAACAATTATAGACCAATATCAAACCTACCCTACTATCAAAAATATTGAAAAAATTATCTACAAACAGTTCTACTCCTATCTCGTAAAATTCGACATTCTTAGCCCCTGTCAGTTGGCTTCTGCTCCAAAAAGAGTACCAACGATGCAATTATTAGTCTCCTTGATATAATTTACTCAGCCCTTGACAAAAATGAGTTTCCGATTGGACTCTTCATTGACCTGAGAAAGGCCTTTGATGCTGTTGATCACAATTACCTCTTATGTAAACTCCGTGATTATGGAATCCGAGGCCATGCACTGGACTATATCCAATCCTATCTTAGTGATAGACACCAATGTGTAGCCATCAATATATACTTCTCCCACTCTACCAATAACCGTTGGAGTGCCACAGGGCAGCATCTTGGGACCTCTTCTATTTCTTATATACATCAATGATCTGCCTAATGTCTCTAACATTCTGAAACCTATTTTGTTTGCTGATGATACTACCCTCATCTACTCCAACCCCAACCCACATGCACTTAATAACGTTGTTATTAATGAACTAAAAAAAAGTCCACTTATGGATGTCAACCACAAACTAACACTTAACATAGAAAGACCTACTACATCTTATTTGGAAGCAAATCTACAAATGCAATTCAGCTTCAGATAGACAATGTAAACATTAGCGATAAAAATGATGGTAAGTTTCTTGGCCTATTCCTAGACAAGAGACTCAACTTCAGTACCCACATACAGCACATAACTAAGAAAGTCTCTAAAATAGTTGGTATACTCTCCAAAATCAGATATTATGTACCTAACTCTGCTCTCATCTCTCTATATTATGCACTAATCTATCCCTATCTTAACTATGGTATCTGTGCATGGGGTTCAACCACTGCAAACCACCTCAAGTCCATCATCACCCAGCAAAAATCTGCTATCAGAATAATATCAAATTCTGCTTTCAGAAACACTCAGCCCTTGTTTAACTCCCTAAACATGCTAAACATAATCTCACTCCACAAATTCTCTTGTGTCAACTACATTTACAAAACCCTGTTTTAAATGCAAATCCTGCTCTGAAACTCTTCCTGGACAGATGTAATAGGACCCATTATCACCACACCAGAAATAAATATCTCTTGATATCCCCAGAGTTAAACTTAATCTGTGTAAACACTATGCAAATAAAAGGGCCCAGTTTATGGAACTCACTCCCTATTGAATTGAAAAGCTGTCCAACTTTTACATCATTCAAAAACAATACAATCGTGCCTCTCACAGCTACTTGAGCACTACGACAAAGTCACTGAGGCATTAGAAGAAAAACAGAATGCTGATGTGATATACACGGACTTCGCAAAGGCTTTAGATAAATGTGACCATGGCGTGATAGCACACAAAATGAAGTCAATGGGAATAACCGGTAAAGTAGGACGCTGGATACTCATTTTCTGTCAAACAGGACTCGGCGAGTATTGGTCAACCATATAAAATCTAGTCCAAGTGCAGTTAAAAGCTCTGTACCTCAGGGTACAGTCCTTGCACTGCAGCTTTTCTTATTCTCATATCAGATATAGACAAAAATACAAGTCACAGCTTCGTATCATCCTTTGCAGATGACACAAAAATCAGTATGAAAATTACCTCGGCTGAAGACATTGAAAAACTTTAAGCTGATATTAATAAAGTTTTCGACTGGGCATCAGAAAATAACATGATGTTTAACAGTGATAAATTCCAGGTACTCAGGTACGGTAAAAATGAGGACCTTAAACATAATACAGAGTACAAAACACAATCAAATGTACCCATAGTAGGAAAACAGCATGTAAAGGATTTGGGAATAATAATAAATAAATAAATAAATATGTTTATTCAGGTAAGGTATATAGATACAAGTGATGTTACATTAATGGATCAAATTATAGATAGAGCTAGTACATACAATGCCTAAAGCCACTATTACGCAATGCGTTTCGGGCAGGAAGAACATTAAATCTAGAACTTAATACTAATTGAGCATAAAGAATAAAATGTGTTGAGAACAAATACAAATAAAGAAAAAAAAAAAGGGGGGGAACGTGACTGAAAAAGCAGCACAAATACAAAAGGTTGACAAACAGCATTGATAAAAAAAAAAAAAGACAGACATGGGTTGACAATAGAGTGGTAAGGTAGGTTACAGGGAATTTATTAGGTAGTGTTTAGTTTTAATCTAAACTGGTTGAGAGAGGTACAGTCTTTAACATGATTGAGGAGGTCATTCCACATTCTGGGTCCCTGATTTGTGGAGCATTTCTAGTTTGATTAAGCCGTACTCTTGGAATATCAAAACTGTATTTATTTCTGATGTGGTGCTCATGGGTTCTGTTACAACCTGCAATGAAGCTTTTGAGTTCAGGATTGGCATTACAGTTCAGTGTTTTATATGTATGATACACATGAGAGAATGTGCAGTGACTTAATATCCAACATACTCAGAGATTTGAGTAGGGGTACCGAGTGATGTCTGGGGCCAGAGCTGGATATTGTCTAATAGCAGCTTTGAGTTGAGTAATTAGAGGACGTAAATGATTTTGGGTAGTAGAACCCCAAGCACAAATACCATAGTTGAGATATGGATAGATGAGGGAGTAATAGAGAGTCACCAGGGCAGGTCGGGGTACATAATATCTGATCTTAGAGAGAATGCCAACAGTTTTTGAAACTTTTTTTGATATATTAGAATGTGTCCTGGAAATTCAGCTTGTGGTCAATGAGAACGCCAAGGAACTTACCATCTAATTTGTTACAAATTGGGTATTGTTAATTTGAGATTATTTGATTAGAGGATTTATTGCCAAACAGAATATAGAAAGTTTTGTCAATGTTAAGGGTGAGTTTGTTGGCAGTTAGCCAAAGATGGACTTATTTAGCTCAGTATTTACTGTGGCATTTAGAGCAAGGGGGTCAGGACTGGAATAAATGAAGGTTGTGTGTCAGCAAAAAGAATTGGTTTGAGGTGTTGGGAGGCATTTGGAAGGTCATTAATGTAGATGAGAAAGAGGAGAGGGCCAAGTATGGCCCTGACTGAGGAACCCAATGTTGATGGGTAGGGTGGGAGAAATTGAATTATTCATAGAAACATACTGGAGCCTGTCAGTAAGGTAAGATTTGAGGTATTGCAGGGAGTGTCCTCTGACTCCATAATGATGTAATTTAAGAAGAAGGTTTTGGTGGTTGACAGTGTCAAAAGCCTTATGCAGGTCCACAAATAACCAACAGGGAACTCATTTTATCAAGAGCTGCATGAATCAAGGTAATCATACTAATAAGTGCATCGTTAGTGCTTTTTTGGGGTCTTAAGCCATATTGGACAGGAGCTAAGTAATGTGTTTGGCTAGATAAGAGTAAAGCTGCTTGTAGATTAGTTTTTCAAATATTTTTGACAAGTTAGGCAGGATTGATATAGGTCTGTAGTGTTAACATCTGTGAGATCACCACATTTGTGGACAGGGGTTACTCTTGCTTTTCTTTAGAATATCTGGAAAGGTTTCGAGGTCAAGTGACTTGTGAAGAACAATGCAATAGCAGGGGCTAAAGATCTGGAGGCTTTTTGTAAATAAAGTTGGTATCTCATCAAGGGCACTAGACTTAGTTTTAGGGAAAGGATTATCTCATTGACGTCAGTGAAATTGTAGGCTTTAGGTACAGAGACTGTGGATAGTTACCTGTAGATAGTCCTTAACATCAGTACTGGAAGTGAAATATCATTTGCAAGGGATGACCCAATGGAAGAGAAGAACCTATTAAACTCAATAGCAGAATCAGAGGCTGAAAGCTGACCATCGTTACTGGACAGGAGTGTGGTTTGTTATTAAAAATCTTCTTTGATCCCAATATTTGTGAGATTGTGCTCCAAGTTTTTTTAATGTTGCTCTTTATTTGGGTAAATCTATCTTCGTAGAATTTAGTTTTGGCTCGTCTAAATTTTTAGATAGAATTATAGAATTTAGATTTTTAATGTCTGACGACCTAACGTTTAAGGAGCATAACCAAGGAAATATTGCGATAGCCAGAAAAATGATAGGAGGATTACGAGAACTTTCCAATCCAGGGATCCCATCACAATGGTTTACTCTTCAAGTCACTTGTGTTGTCCCGTCTTGAGTACTGCCTCAGTACTCACTTCCCCTTCAGAGAGGAGAGATTGCTGAAATAGAGGGAATACAGAATATATACGGCACGCATAGATGAGGTAAAGCACCTAAATTTGGGATCGTCTCAAAGCTCTCCAAATGTACTCACTAGAAAGAAGACGAGAGAGATATCAAATAATATACACCTGGAAGATACTGGAGGGCCAAGTACCAAATCTGCACAGTAAAATAACGACGTACTGGAGTGAACGATATGGAAGAAAATGCAGAATAGAACCAGTGAAGAGCAGACGCGCCATAGGCACAATCAGAGAACACTGTATAAAACAGAGGTTCGCGGTTGTTCAACGTCCTCCCAGCAAGCATAAGAAATATTGCCGGAAAAACCGTGGACATCTTCAAGAGGAAACTAGATTTATTCATCCCAGGAGTGCCGGACAAAACGGGCTGTGGTGGGTATGGGGCCTGCGGCCGCTCAAGCAACAGCCTAGTGGACCAAACTCTCACAAGTCAGCCTGGCCTCGGGCCGGGCTTGGGGAGTAGAAGAACTCCCAGAACCCATCAACCAGGTATCAACCAGGAATACTAAAAAGTACCTAATTTCATCTTCATAGTTTTTTACATTTTGCCTTAAAATTGCACTGTATCTATTGCTACCCAATCTCACAAACTTTATGTACCAATTTGAACATCTTTACCATTGTGATCATTGCTGTCTTTTTATATGTGCTGTCAATCTGTTGTATGGTGTCTATTAATCTTGTTTAAATACAAATCAAGCTGTTAATGTAATCAGTCAGAGCTTTAATATACCAATGTGCTTTAATATATTTCCTAAGCTCTCTCATCTCATTTTTCTCTTGCAATGTATTGTTATCATTTATTAATTCTGATAGAAATTACCTACTTAAAATTATCTGTTATATTAAGGACCTGCCCGAAACGCTGTGCGTACTAGTGGCTTTACAAGATGTTAATACTGTACTATTCAATGTATTCTCACAAATCCAATGTTCCTTTTTGTATATATATATAATAAATAAATAAATAAATAAATATATTTCTTAGACGCTTACATTAAAAACTGTTCTCTGTACAACACTGCTTAAACCTACCTAACCTATCCTCCGCACCTAATGTTAATACCTAACATACTATCCTAATTAACGTAAATTACCTAACTTAACCTAACCTAACTTACCTAACCTAAACTAACTTAACTTCCTAACCTACCTAACCTAACATAACTTGCAAACCTAACCTAACTTAACGTAATTTACCTAACTTAACGAAACCTAACTTACCTATCCTAACTTAACTAACCTAACCTAACTTAACTGCATAACCTAACCTAACTTACCTAACCTACCTAACTTACCTAACCTAACTTATCTACCTTACATTACATTACCTTACCTACCTACCTAACCTACCTTACCTAACCTACCTTACCTAACCTACCTTACCTAACCTACCTTACCTAACCTACCTTACCTAACTAACCTAACCTAACTTACCTAACCTAAACCTAACTCCCTAGCCTAACCTAACTACCTAAGCTAACCTAACTTACCTTACCTAACCTAACTTACCTAACCTAGCTTACCTATCCTAACTTAATGTAAATTACCTAACTAAACATAACCTAATTTAACCTAACCTAACTTACCTATCTTTCCTATCCTAACTTAACTAACCTAACCTAAATTACCCTAACTTACATAACTTAACGTACCTAACCTAACTTACCCTAACGTACATAACTTAACGTACCCAAACTGATGTAACCTAACTTACGTAGTCAAACTCACGCAACCAGACATGACCAAACTTACATAATTATTCCTGTTGTCTTTTGTGTTTCGTCAATCAATATCTCATATTCATTTGTTCGTTTCAATAGTTAATTTCTCAAATGGTCATTTTTACATTTCAAGGGTTATTTGTTAAAGATTGGGTATTTAAGCATTTCAAAGGATTTTTGTTATATATGGGCATTTATCAAAACACATAAACAAATAAACTACATCTGAAAGGTTAGGTTAAAGGGTTGGGGAATAAGAACAAATGATAACCACATAATGAATACACTAAGATTAAAGAGGTTAGGTTAAGGGGGGAAAGAAGAACAACAATTATAACAAACATAATAAATACAACTCATGAGCAACTTGACGAATTTTAAGTAGAAAGGTTACAAAGTGCATAAACTGACATTTCTAACAATATCCCTTTAAATGCTTAAATACCCAATCTTTAACAAATAACCCTTGAAATGTAAAAAATGACCATTTGAGAAATTAACTATTGAAACGAACAAATGAATATGAGACATTGATTGACGAACACAAAAGACAAACACGAATAATTATGTAAGTTAGGTCTTGTCTGGTTGCGTGAGTTGGACTAGGTAAGTTAGGTTACATCAGTTTGGGTACGTTAAGTTATGTACGTTAGGGTAAGTTAGGTACGTTAAGTTATGTACGTTAGGTTAGGTTAGTTAAGTTAGGATAGGTAAGTTAGGTTAGGTTAGTTAAGTTAGGATAGGTCAGTTAGGTTAAGGTAGGTTAAGTTAGGTTAGTTAGTTAGGTAATTTATGTTAGTTAGGATAGGTAAGGTAAGCTAGGTTAGGTAAGTTAGATTAGGTAAGGTAAGTTAGGTTAGCTTAGGTAAGTTAGGTTAGGCTAGGTAAGTTAGGTAGTTAGGTAAGTTAGGTTAGGTAAGTTAGGTAAGGTAGGTTAGGTAAGGTAATGTAAGTAAGGTGAGGTAAGTTAGGTTAGGTAAGTTAGGTTAGGTTATGCAAGTTAAGTTAGGTTAGTTAAGTTAGGATAGGTAAGTTAGGTTTGGTTAAGTTAGGTAAATTACGTTAAGTTAGGTTAGGTTAGGTTATGCAAGTTATGTTAGATTAGGTTAGGATAAGTTAGGCGGTTAGGTTAGGTTAGGTAAGGTAGGTTAGTTAAGTTAGGTAATTTACGTTAAGTTAGGATAGGTATGTTAGGTAATTAACATTGGGTGCTTAGGATAGGTTAGGTAGGTTTAAACAGTGTTGTACAGAGAACAGTTTTTAAGGTAAAGCTTCTTAAGAAAATATATTTTATAATATATTTGTAATATTTTGTAATATATTTGAAAATATTATTGTTATTTTTGGTCTCTGGCCTCTCGCAACATTTGTTGAACCAATCCTGTGTCCTAGTTCTGCATCTCTGTTTTAGTATAATTTTTCTGGGGGGAGCCCCGTCGGCTTCCCGGAGCTATCCCAGGCTGATATGCTAATGTCAGACTTTGGCATCAGTCATGTGTATGGAGTTCTTAGGCTACTGGGGACCACGGCCAGAACCGGGCCCCCTCAGAGAGGCAAGGGGAGCAATGGCCTATAGAAGCCCCCGTGTGGTTGGAAGCATTCTATGTCTGCCATCGACCGGGACAAGCACCAGAAAGGTAATCGCCTCAAAACAAACCCCTATTCTGGTTAAAATTGCTACCAAAAGCCGAACTAGTGGATAGAACTCCCCAACAGAAAAACAAGCAAACTAGTATGACGTCACACGTCACCGCGCCGCTGTCTGCGCAACTCCCCCTCCCCGGGAGGGGAAGGGGGAGCTCCAGACCATCCACGCCGGCTATCCACCCATCACTTCTTCGGCTGATGCTATAGGCACCGGTTATGTGCTCCAGCTCCAGTGGTTGTTTCAGCACTGTACCTACCTTGAGGATACCTTGAGGTGCTTCCGGGGCTTATAGTCCCGCGGCCGGTCATCGACCAGGCCTCCTGGTTGCTGGACTGATCAACCAGGCTGTTGGACGCGGCTGCTCGCAGCCTGACGTATGAGTCACAGCCTGGTTGATCAGGTATCCTTGGAGGTGCTTATCCAGTTCTCTCTGGAACACTGTGAGGGGTTTGCAGTATGTCCCTTATGTGTAGTGGAAGCGTGTTGAACAGTCTCGGGCCTCTGATGTTGATAGAGTTCTCTCTCAGAGTACCAGTTGCACCTCTGCTTTTCAACGGGGGTATCTGAACATCCTGCCATGTCTTCTGGTCTCATGTGATGTTATTCTGTGTGCAGGTTTGGGACCAGCCCCTCTAATATTTTCCACGTGTAAATTATTATGTATATCCCCGCCTGCGCTCAAGGGAATACAGATTTAGGCTCTTTAGTCGGTCCCAATAGTTTAGATGTTTTACGAGTGGATTCTAGCAGTAAAGGATCTCTGCACGCTCTCCAGGTCAGCAATTTCACCCGCAGTGAAAGGGGCTGTCATTGTGCAGCAGTATCCACTCTAG
>WNGS01056900.1:0-14073 GCA_020271785.1 Procambarus virginalis
AAGGAAACAAGGATAGGAAATGATCACTGCATGGAGGTCATCAAGAACCTGCCACGTGAAATCTAGGTAAAGAGAAGAAGAGCAGAGAGAAAGATCAAGACAGGAAAGGGGTGCGAGTCCGAGAGTCCAAATGAGTGGGCTCACCAGAATTCAGAAGAGACAGGGAAGAAGAGAGGAGAAACGGCTCAAGAAGGCGACCCGGGTATTGTCAAACGTCACCCCAAGAGAGTGACGACAATTGAAGTCACCCAGCAGGAGCACAGGCTCCGGCAAGGAGCCCAAGAGGTGTTTCAAATCATGAAGAAAAAGCGGGACACTTGGGGGGAGATAAATGGAACAAACTGTGTACCATTTCCCACACAAGATACGAGCAGCAGAACAATGGAGGGGCAAAGGAAAAAGTAAAGGAACAAAGGGAACATCAGCGCGAATCAAGAAGGCAGAAGAATTAGGAGCCCCAGCAATGGCTGGAGGGGGAGAGAAAGGAATAGCCACGAAAACGACCAGGACGAGCACCAAGCATCGGCTCCTGGAGACAGACACAAAGGGCGAAAACCGCGAAATTAGAAGTTGGAGTTCGAGGAAATTGGCGTAATAACCTCGAACGTTCCATTGAAGAATAGACAGCGACGAGAAGAGAAAGGACAACAACAGAAAACAAAGAAGAAACAAAGGCGAAAGAGCAACACAGCACGTTAAAGAATATCAGGGTCAGCAAAGTCAGGGTTAGGGGGCATGGGTAAACTGAGCAAAGACGGAGGGAAGGAAGCGGGAGAACAGACCAGAGGTGGGCGGGTGGGGTCCGGAGGAGGAAGAGTAGGAGACAACGGAGAGGAGCAGTCAAGGACAGCAGCAGGAAGAGGGGAGTAGAAAGAGGGGAGCGCACCTCAGCAAGGGCAGCAACCGAAAGGGAAGCAGGGGCCAAAGAAACCTCCATAGCAGGAACAGGGGGCGCAACCACTGAAATGGGAGGGAAGGAGCAATACAGCCAGTAGTAGGGGTCGAGGAAGAAAGCGAAGCCTTCTTACCCGCCGGGGAGGAGGAAGGAGAGGAGCCAGGCTTACGCTTCTGACTTAAAGAGACCGGTGTCCCAGCAACTACGTACCGGGCAACGGATTCCAGTGTCTCAACAGGAGAAGCTGAACGAGAGCACACACGACGGCCGTTAGGAGAGCGATGGACATCCGCCTGCACTGACAGGCGGCGGGGAGGTCAATAGATGGAGGAAAAGAAGGGAAGGAGGATCGGAGGGAGACGAGGAAGAAGACACAGGAGACGACAGACCGGGTAGAAAGAAGGGGAACCCCAGACAGAGGACCAGGAGGGGGACCTTCCGGGACAGAACTCAAAGGAACAGAGGAGGGGCAGTGGGCGTATCAGGGTCCAAGGCCGGAAACGGTTGTGAGTCTGAGGAAGAAGGGAAGGACGAGGAGAGGAAGAGCGCAACACGCGAGCGTAAGAGACGTTAGCATAAGGCGGGAGCCGGCGAACCTGGCGCCTCGCCTCAGGAAAAGTTAAACGCTCCGGTGCTTCAAGTTGAGGACGGCTGCCTCAAGCTTGTAATGGATACAGGCACGGGAGAAGGTAGGATGGGCCTCACCACAGTTGAGGCAGCGAGCTTGGGGAGAAGTGCACTCCGACTTAGAGTGACCTTCACCCCCACACAAAGGACAGAGAGAGACAGTCCCAGAGCAGCGGATGGCACTATGCCCAAACCTCCAGCATTTGTTACAAAGCCGGGGAGAAGGAATATACTCCTGGACAGAGCACCTGGCACCAGCAAGAATGACAGAGGATGGAAGGGTCCTACCATCAAAGGTGATCTTCACAACACGAAGGGGTTGACGGCGACGACCACGAGGGGGACGAGTAAACGAGTCTACCTGGAGGACAGAATGGCCTTGGGCATCAAGGATATGCCGAATATCGTCGTGGCAGTCCTGCAGATTCCGAACACCGGGTGCAACATGGGGCGGGAGGAGAATAGTGCCAACACTGGCATTCATCCGAACGTTCTTGGAGGCCCGAACAGGAATCTCGCCAAGGCAAGATAAGGCAGCCAAGCGGGAAGCTGCATCCTGAGAAGGAGCAGCAACAACACGTGTACCGAGACGAGTGGGGTTGAAGGTAACGGATGCATCCACGGAATGAACAAGATGCCGATGGAGGGAGAAATCATCAGGAGGCGCAGAATCAAGAGGGAAGAGATCAAAGTATTTGTCCCAGGAAGCGGGACCAAACAAGGCCTGATACGCGTCAGTAAGGGAAGGAATCTAGCGAGTGCGGCCGGGGTGCGAACGGCGTTGAGAACCCCCAGAGAGAGAGGGGACAAAAGGCGCAGTAGTCACAACGAGAGACGTAGCCGCACCAGGGGACGAAGTGGTCACCACTGGGGGCTGGAGGCTCGACCCAACCACAGAGGAGGGAGGGGAGGTGGGGGAAGAAGTCAGGATGGTCAAAGGAGGAGCAAGGTCGGGGCTCAACGCAGCAGGAGCTACAGAGCCGGGTCTTCCAATACAGGCCGACTCGGGGGCTTGGTCGCCCACCCCACGAGTCTGAGAGGGTATAACAAACATTCAACGACATATATACGAGCAAAAAGGAATTCATTCACGAATGTGCCCCCACACCCACCATGGAGCCACAATTAGAGGCAGGACACCCAACAAGAAGCTATCGCAGATCATGCCGGGGCCTCCTAGGGGTGCGTCGTGAGTATACGCCCCACAAACGCCACCTTAAGAACCGTCAGTCCGTCGAGATCGGGTTCAGCGACAAAAGGGGGATTGACAATAAAAGTTTCCCCTCGCTCGAGACGTTGGGTACTACAGTTCTACGGGTGCAAGAGTATGCCTCCTCAAGCACCCGGGCGTCAAAATAGAAGAAGTCCAAAGAAAGATCCAAAACAAGCAAAAGGTCTGCAGGAAACGACAAGCAGATAGAAGAGGGGGAGAAAAACGAAACAGAAGGAAAAGGAAAAGGTGCTCGGCATAATTGGAGAGGACGGCAGCAGGAGCACAAGGCTAGAAAAGGACAGAGGACTGTCCCAAGGAGCATCACACTCCGGCAGCCGCCCACTAAGCCCCCCTCACGGCAGCAACGAGCCGAGCGGGGAGGGGGGTCGGTAAGTATAGCAGAAATATCTTATTTAACAACGCACATTTTAACCCTTTGTCGAGACTAAATGCTCTTTGTTATACATAGTTTATATCAGTATCTTAACTGGAGCCTTTGTAAATCATTGAAATTTGGGGAGACAAGCCATGTGGGTGAGGCACGTGAAAGTGTTAAGAAAGGTTCCCCTCGAGGGGGTTGAGTACCCATCCAGTTGGATTGACATGTACCTCTGATACACAGCAATCACACTAACCTGATGTATCAATGAGAAAATATGGAGCCGTTGTGAGGATTCGAACCTATGCGCGGTGCATTACCAGGAACACGCTCCAGACAACCAGGCCAAGATGTGATCAAAGGATTGCAACCTACAGAAGCCCCTGAATCCTCCGTAAGATCAGTAGGACCTACATGATTTTACCGAGCGGACAGCACGCTGGACTTGTGATCCTGGGTTCGATCCCAGGCGCCGGCGAGAAACACTGGGCAGAGTTTCTTTCACCCTATGTCCCTGTTACCTAGCAGTAAAATACGTACCTGGGTGTTAGTCAGCTGTCACGGCCTGCTTCCTGGGGGTGGAGGCCTGGTCGAGGACCGGGCCGCGGGGACACTAAAGCCCCGAAATCATCAAGATAACTCAAGATAACCACGTAGAGCTTGGTTGTCTGGTGCGTGTCTCTGGGAATGCCAGCGCATAGGGTACCTGTGCGCACGAGGGCTTTAAGTTGTTACAGATTTTCATTGCGAGAGTTCAAGAACGCATTATAATGTTAATTCTCAAACTATAGTGTTCGATTCTACATCGGAGATTTATGATTTAACACAGTATAATTGAGACTAGATTATCCTTAATTCTCACTATTAACATTTAAAAAATATATAATTTACTTTCTCAACTTTTTTTTTCAACATTTTTATTATATGCAGCATAATACATGGTGCTTAATACACTGGAAGACAGAGTTAGGTTAGGAAAGCTAAATTGGGTTGAATCGTTAATGTACGATTCTTAACGCTAGTTAAAAAACACTGATGCTAGGTGTCACTGTTAGATGGAGGAGCTGGTAGGTGGTGGATAACGGCATGAACCGTTAGATGAATGGTGTATTAACAGGACGATGGATCACTGGTAGGTGGTGGATAACGGCATGAACCGTTAGATGAATGGTGTATTAACAGGACGATGGATCACTGGTAGGTGGTGGATAACGGCATGAACCGTTAGATAAATGGTGGATTAACAGGACGATGGATCACTGGTGGTTAATGGCGCTTTAACAGGGCGTACCGAGGGATACTTTGCGTTAGTATCACACACAAGTCGCTCATTTACATTCAATAGGACTATTTAGGTTAGGTAAGAATAGTTAGTGATGCATAGACATTATTACACTAAATGCGTAGAGTGGGAGGAGCCGGGGAGGGGGGGGGGGGTCCACTTGTCACCTGGTGAATGGAAGGGGAGACAGCCACGACTGTCAGCTGACGGATGAGAGGGGGAGACAGCCACGACTGTCAGCTGACGGATGAGAGGGGGAGACAGCCACGACTGTCAGCTGACGGATGAGAGGGGGAGACAGCCACGACTGTCAGCTGACGGATGAGAGGGGGAGACAGCCACGACTGTCAGCTGACGGATGAGAGGGGGAGACAGCCACGACTGTCAGCTGACGGATGAGAGGGGGAGACAGCCACGACTGTCAGCTGACGGATGAGAGGGGGAGACAGCCACGACTGTCAGCTGACGGATGAGAGGGGGAGACAGCCACGACTGTCAGCTGACGGATGAGAGGGGGAGACAGCCACGACTGTCAGCTGACGGATGAGAGGGGGAGACAGCCACGACTGTCAGCTGACGGATGAGAGGGGGAGACAGCCACGACTGTCAGCTGACGGATGAGAGGGGGAGACAGCCACGACTGTCAGCTGACGGATGAGAGGGGGAGACAGCAACGACTGTCAGCTGACGGATGAGAGGGGGGGAGACAGCCACGACTGTCAGCTGATGGATGAGAGGGGGGAGACAGCCACGACTGTCAGCTGACGGATGAGAGGGGGAGACAGCCACGACTGTCAGCTGACGGATGAGAGGGGGAGACAGCCACGACTGTCAGCTGACGGATGAGAGGGGGAGACAGCCACGACTGTCAGCTGACGGATGAGAGGGGGAGACAGCCACGACTGTCAGCTGACGGATGAGAGGGGGAGACAGCCACGACTGTCAGCTGACGGATGAGAGGGGAGACAGCCACGACTGTCAGCTGACGGATGAGAGGGGGAGACAGCCACGACTGTCAGCTGACGGATGAGAGGGGGAGACAGCCACGACTGTCAGCTGACGGATGAGAGGGGGAGACAGTCACGACTGTCAGCTGACGGATGAGAGGGGAGACAGCCACGACTGTCAGCTGACGGATGAGAGGGGGAGACAGCCACGACTGTCAGCTGACGGATGAGAGGGGGAGACAGCCACGACTGTCAGCTGACGGATGAGAGGGGGAGACAGCCACGACTGGGTTGTGCACTTGTACGGGAAAATTCATTGCTAACAGTTATTGTATTTCACACACCCTAAACTTCGTTCATGCTTTCACTAACCTCGACATGCATATCTACTATCTGTTAACCTTGTTTTCAAGAATCAATTTGAAACCCTTCCTTGAAGTAACCTTTACACTGTTATCCTTTGTAAATCCTTATTTGCTTCACTGAAACTGACAATCAATTTGAAACATTTCCCTAAACGTTTCTCCTCCCGAAACTTAAGCCTAATGCTTACTGTATCTTTCTTGCTAATCCTTAATTAAAGTATACAAAATTATCTACTGTACGAATCAATTTGATTTTTTTTAATTCTCCTCTATTTCTCCCCTTTCCCATCATTCCCAAGAATATTGCCATGAAAATTACAGTTGAAAAACCATACTTCCACTCCCTATAGTACGAAACATTTTTAAAAACTACAGGGATCATTTTGCTTTTACCTTTTAACTTCGTTCACAACTTATGCCCTTAACTACTATTTTGCAACTGTCAAAATTTCCGTTTTCTAAGCTTGCAACTTTGAATGGAACACCATTCCAACATGACTCATCCAACGTTTTCAATTCTTGCAACTGCTTTGCAAACCAGGACAAGAGGTATCTGTTACATCCTCAATTCCCCTACTATAGTCCGCTGCTAGAACTATTTAATCAAAGTCTGAGGCATGGTATCTTGCCCGACTGCTGGATACCGACTAATAATACCCAAAGTCAAATTCACAAACATTCTGACTCATACGAAAAAATCAGTAGGAGCCGTGAGGAGGAGTCGAACCTAAGCTCTGAGGACTCCCAAGAAAACACCTTAGACAACTGCAACAAGACATTGTCAAAAGAATTCCAGCCTGGGATGCTTGGGAGTACACAGAACAGATTCGAATCCTTCTCTCAAGCTCCTACTCATTTTCTCATTGATACATCACATTAATGTGATTTTTTGTTTCTTCAGACCCCATGTCTGACATCATTTAAGTGTTAAGTTCTTGAGAGGATTACACTCGACAGGTTAATGTTTGAAATTAGACCCCAACTTGCCCCTAACCTGAATGGTTCCCTTACTGGAAGACGCATTTAAACTTGCTTTGCTGAATATTTTGTTACAGGGACCATGCTCTTAGGTGGCATTTATTGACCTCAAAACTGCTTTTGATACAGCAAAAAAGGGGAAATAAATCTTAGAACGATTAGCCTCTTTGGGGTTAATGGAAGACTTGATATAGCTCAAGGGGTACACGAGTATCAGAACCGCCTCAGTTCTTTCAATGGGGTCAAAAGTAAACATTCTACACCCTTCGATTTGTGTACACCCCAGAGTTGTGCGCTTTGCGCAACAGTGTTCAATGTCCTAATGCACGAAAACTGTTAGTTCCACACTAGCTGATGAAGCCGTCATCTTATGTCGACGAAATTTGTTTGGTTCAAATATCCAAACGAGACTGCAATCTCTACTTTATTAACTCGCTGCTAAAAGCGTTGAATTCGGTCTTTAACTTAATCCATCACTTTCTCTCCCCAAAAACAGCCAGTGCGCCTCTAGCTTTCAAAGTTAACAACCAAACAATAAAAACATGTGGGCAGCACAAATACCTTGGAGTAGGTATCGGTGACATTGTAAACGACCTACATCGTTGGTTAAAAGCCAAATCACTGAAAATACTAGTAAGAATATTAGTATAAATGTTAAATATGATAGACTAACATGTTTGTTAGATCCCTAGTTGATTATCATGTCTTGCACTTGGCTTCCCCGCCTCTGTTTTGTATAAAGTAGAAGTAATACAGGATGAGGCCACGAGGGTAATTCTTGGTGCCCAAGATGCACAAGAATCATCAAAATGAGGAAAGAACTGAAGCTTCTAACCATACTAAAAAGAATCATTCAAGTCAACACGACCTTTTCCCTTCAGATCATGAACACCATCTTCAGCATTGCTGGGAGACAAATTATTATGTGCCGTTAACACACTAAGTGGTGTAACATACCAACTTACTCCTTGTGTGATAAATGGCCGAGTAAAAATGCATACAATCTCACGAAACTCTACATTCCTTTTAAATGCAATATCCTGTCACTGATATCCCTCTTCATCTGTAT
The DNA here is from genome assembly GCA_020271785.1 of Procambarus virginalis. Classification (NCBI taxonomy): domain Eukaryota; kingdom Metazoa; phylum Arthropoda; class Malacostraca; order Decapoda; family Cambaridae; genus Procambarus; species Procambarus virginalis. The sequence continues at coordinate 7,756 of WNGS01056900.1, forward strand.
ACCACAATTCAGGTACTATATACACCCGCCACTAAGGTTGTTTAGAATCCTGCTCTTTCCAAAGCCGTCACACTTTAAATAATTGCCTCATCAAAATTTTGAAGATCCCACGAGAACTGTTCACATCGATATTACAGTTCAGTCATCTACAGGAAGGACTGCAGTAGCATGCAGGTCTTACAGGAACAATACTTGCACACAGACTATCAGTGTCAGGTTAAACAACTAGCTAACCTCTACACAAACAACTAGCTGCACTACAACTAGCTACCAGTACATATAACGTCACAGGACGAGGAATAATTTTGTGCTTCAAAGTCTACTCTTGAAAAAGTTTCATGCACGACCAACATTAAGAGCTTTATAATTGGACTTAAATAACCTGCTCACTGCACAGTATAAAGGGATGGAATTTCTTGTATGGATACCGTATCACAAATATAACCCACCATAATGACAAACATTGGAGCCAAATTTGCGTGCAAGAACGATGAAGGCGAGTTAAACCTAGGTGCCCCCCCCCCACATCTCTAGTTAAAACTATTGTTCCTAACACTCAGGTCTAATAGAGAAATTACCGACTCCCAACGGCCTGAAAGCACCGGTATAAAAACCTGTGATTTGTTTAGATCCGAAACCTTTATTTATGGGCAGCACAAAACGCCTACCAGACTGACACCTTGGAAAATGAATCACGTCCAACCGACCTGCACAAGACCATCTTAACATACTGAGAAGCTGCCCATTATCTACACAATATATCAAGGCAATATTTGTCAGTAGACTCTGTAAAAGCAATCGACACACTGGCTTGACTAAAAGAAAATACAAATTGTGAATGACCTTCCACTTCCGACAAAATATTTTTGACAACCACAAAATGAAAGTAAGATTCCTCCAACACCACACTGACTACTTGGACCGTAATGCTGGAGTGCCACAAGTCTGTACTCACGCCAACATTACACCACACACTACAGAGGGAAGGAAGGGGAGGAGTGGCGGCCCTGCTGATAAAGGTCTGGAGTTTCCAGGATATGGATACTCCGGGCTGCGAGAAGTTCAGATACTACATAACAGGCACCATGACGATGGGAGGACTAAAGATAGTAGCTGCGGTTTATAACTTTTTTTAATGGCAAAGACCCAGGCAAGACCTACTCTATTTGTCAAACACCTACTATAACTGAAAGGGCAGACTCTGTCGCCTATTAGAAATCGATCCCAACTTCAATCATGGAGACTTCAACCATGGATAGATGCAAGAACCGTATTGTGGTGTAACGTGAGCTAAACTATTGGACATGGTAACAAGAAACCTTTTAAGCCAACATGTCAGGGGACCCACAAGACTAGAGGTAATGATGAACCTGCTTGACTTTACCTCGAATTTACTAAACGATTCACATATACGGGAAATTAAGTCCGAAGCCCCATGGGAATGAGTGATCACTATATTTACATTTGAATATATAGTGGGAGTAGGGATAACTTATGGAAGGGACCAGAAAGCCAAAGCCTGGCTTACCGAAAGGTAAACAAGGAAACAAAATTGTTAATATAAATACCATAGGTAGTAAATCTCAAGGATAAAGTCTGCACAGACATGAACGACTACATCACCCATTAGAATAAGGAGATGCCACAAGTTTGTCCTGGTATGAGAGAATGGAATTTCACGACTGTGTTCAGTTGTGCGAGTGAGTACGACCAGATGTATATCAGCGTGGAATCTCCAAAGTGCATATCCATCCGTGCACTTTCCTGTATCCTCTGGTCTGGGACCAAGGTCTGCCTCGCTGGGTATCTATGGGCAACCCTCGGGCTGGGATGGCCAAGGATATTGTCAGAGTCGTTACAATGCCTTTATCACCAGTGTTGATTATACAAATCAGTGGAACTCGGTGGTTCCAGTCAGAGATATAACTTAGAGGGTTAGTTTCGTGCTCCCAGGCCAGAAGGGTTCACTCATGTTAAGGCAGGTCTCTTAACCTCCATCGGTACTTTTCCATGACATGAAACAAAGATTACTTGTGTATGGAATTGTTATTGATTTAGGCATTTGTTTGTCTCCTATTTGTTTATTTTTCACAAGGTCATTGGACAAAGGGAAACTAGACCAAATGATGTTCTTTTCAGACAGGGGCAACCCGGCCAATACCGTGCAGCAAGCACCAAATTGACAGAACCCATCAACGGCATCAACTGAGAGAAAACGTGAAGCCAGGGAGTCTTTTCTAACCTTGTTATATGTGGTGGTGATAAAACTAGTACTCCAAGCAGACCTAGGTAAGTTATGGACTGACTAAGTATTTCAAGGAGTACCCAGTCCGTACTCCTAACTCCTCCATAAGGCACCCAGGATACAGTAGAAAACGTATACATGTCGAATGAAAGAATAAAAGGTCAATTTAATAAAGTGAGATGGCGAGCAGACCGGAGACAACGACAGGCCCAGACAAAGAGGCTAAGAGGAGGAGACGCCTGGTCACCAAGGCCAGTTCCACAACAAAGTGGCTATAGCTATAACTGATCATGGAATGACCTGCGGGTATTTGATAACAGGGGCCTACCTTCCCCTCCCCCCCCCCAGAGCAGGCCGTGGTTCAACCCCAAAAATAGAAACCAGGTCAATTGATTGAACACAATTTCAGACAACCAAGGGAACGATCGCCAGGGCTAACATTGGCCTCGTAGAGGAGCTATAGATTTTGAAGAAAGACTATGGACGAGGCAATTAGAAGAGGGCTATAAAAGAGACAACGACTTCGGGTACAACGGAGAAAAGATATTGGTACAACAAAAAGAGGCAAGTCCCATACAAAAGATTTAGTTCCGTCAATATTCTGTTGAAAGTGTTACGACCTAGATGGTCTAGGTGGTGATAAACAAGCCATTTGGAGCACTCCTTAACCTACTGCCCGAGACTGAAGTACACGACCCACTTTCTGTCGGCCCTAAACTCAGACGCACCAGGGAGGATGCCAAAGCACTAGCAGAGGTTTTTGTTTTAACTTAAGGATAAAATTACAGGAGAGCTAAGTAAGGAGGAGTCTGATGGACCACAAATAAGGCCCAAACAACAGTGCCTCGTATATGTAACTGTGGTCATCCTCTTCATGGTGGACAATAAATCGTATTGCCAGATTAAAGAAACGATGATCAGAGCAGGTGTTAGTGTGGCTGCAGCAGAAATATTTATGCATGCAACATTTTATGGCTTCCACACACTATAGTGAACACCAGCCACACTACTCGACTCGTCCTCAGGTCAGGATCGTTAGTGCAGAGGCCGTCCCACGAGACGGGTTCATCAATTTTAACACCGTAATAAAAATGTTTGTTCCAATACATAATTTAATATACAATAAAATTCAATGTATATTAGGCATACATTATGTAATTATTTTTTTGGCTATTATTTGTGTTTGTAGTACAGTAGTGAAGCATTTACAGACTTGCTATTTGAGAAGCGGATGTCAGTGAAGCACTGTTGGAGAATAGTACTTTAATCGGCCAGACCGTCCTCGTCAATAAAGGTCAAATGATTGTTAATCCAGCCAACGAACCACTTGTTTATAAATGAAAAACAGGTTTACACAAAACGCGTCCTCTGTTCATTCCATCCAGTGGTCGACCCTAAAGACTCATTCATATATTTAAACATGCTGTTCATTCAAAATATGAATTCTCATAAATTAATAATGTTGTATATTAGTATTGTTATGGTGCCCTGTCTATTTCTTCCCCAATGCCAGTGTTAAGAGTTATATCCACTAACCTTGCAAGTTCCCAGAGATGCAGCGAGTATATTCATATAAGAGGCTACAGAATATATAACATTTATGGAGAAATTAGTATTTATAAGTTTGGCAGGTAAAGGGGGGTTGCGCCCCTTATGCATACAAAACGGCGGCGCCCCGCTTAAAAGCGCACCATTTTCGTGAGGGCACCAGCAGGCTGGTGATTGGCTGGGCGAGGTCACGTGACCTGACTGCCCAATCAGAGCCTGCCGTGACGTCACCGGGAGGCCTGGCTCAGCACTGGCGGAGGCACTGCGGCAGAGCTTGACAGACTTTTAACGCAAGTAGAAGTGCACAGCGAGCTCCTGATATTGGAGGTTTTTGAAGCCTCGCTCAGTGAATTTTAAGCAGACAATGCAATTACCTTGTCACAGAAGACAGTGTGCTCCTGGGGAGTACGAACATGCCAAGTTCAGGGGGCAAAGGAGGGCCAAGAACTTGAGAATATTAGTCGGCAACTGGAGGTGAACGACGACTCTAGGATGGCAAGTCTGGCTCCTGTGAATTTGCTCTGGTAGACGTGCAGTGTTGCAGTGGCTGGGTCACATTTACTTAGGTAGGAGGGAAGGCACCGCATCTGGATACCGGAGAAAACGTCTCGTTGAAGGAGCGTGTGTGTACAGTGACATGCTCAGCGTCAGTGGACCAGCTTTGAAAATCTGAACCCAGGGGATTGGTAAGGCAAAGATGCGATTTCTCTAGGACACCCAAGGACCTGTAACACACTACCGGAACGCCGAGGAGTGACCTGGGAACCGTGGATCCTCTACCATCAGAGGACAGGCGTCGTGGACAGGAGTGATTAAGATCAATATTTCCCTCCCATTGAACCTTGAAGATTAGCTAGGTTGGCCCATCATATATATGTATTACATTGTGTTTGTCTTATTATGTTAGCTTACAGTAGGCTGTAGGTATTACTACTGCTGGAGAAGACAGCGTGGGAATGTTTGTGGCAGTTGGTGACGGACGTTGACGAAGCCGTCCCCCCACAAGGGCCACCCAGGTGTGTGGGAGCACAGACCCGCGGTGCTGGTTATAGTGTCGTCCTCATCTTAGGGACCGATAGACTAGTAAGATGAGTGAGTCAGTCTTCCATCAACCAACCACCACCACCCTGTACGTAATAGCATACTGTGCATATTCCGCTATTGACTAATTAGTCATTTAGTTTTTCTTGGTGATTATTTGAATCTGTAATACGTGTGTGAAGCATTTACAACATTGTGGTTCAAACAAAAGTCAGCAAAGTTCTTTTCAATAAATGGTTGAACGTCATCAGTTTGTCATGTGTAAACCGTTTTTCCATTCATAAATAAGGGGTCTGGCAGGTGCATGGAATGGACTTCAGCCTTTGTTATGAGGAGGAGATCTATCAACTACAGCTCAACTGATCACCTTCGAACATTTCCCGAATAGTACTTTGCTGATGACCCCTGTTCGAATGTCAAGCTATAACTATCACCCAATGTAGTTCTAATGCATATAATGGCCAACAGAACCTTAACACCTAACTTAACCTATGGGTAACTTCCCTGAGAATCTGAGTCAAGGTATATTTAGTGACCACAATAATCTGGGAAAGCCTTGTAGGAGCTCTTGGGCGTCCTTAAAGTGAGAAGCTGCCCAGAATATACCATACAAGAAGATGCCAAGAAACTGGCTCCTCTCCAGTAACAATTTTGTTCGGAAGAAACATCCAGTGTATAAAGGGTGTTCTAAGTTATATTCTTACAGCTTCAGGAAGCATTCAAAAAAGTTAACAAGCTCTAGACAGATGAATGAACATCCGGCGAACTTCCGACATAGAACTTGCTTCCTTCGGAGCCTTCTTTGTTAGCTTGGAATAAAAGGACGTAGTTAGTGTCCCTGCTCTAAAAACCGCTATCTGTGGATATAGGAGCTCCGCCAGTTATTATATAATATTTTCTTCCCCAATAAAGAGAAATACTTGGCACTTCCAAATCAGGAAACACACGTTACCCCGTTCCGGAGACCCAGAAACGTTCACCTTTTAACACCACAGGTCCTGCCGCCTGACCACAATATTTGTCGATTTGCAGAATTGCTTCGTATTCAAGGCTACCAATACCTTGTGCACGATCCAGATGGCCACGTAGTTGCAAGTGCTCAGCCTCCAAAACTGTCCGACGGTATATGATATTGCTAGGTTTAGCCCCAGGACTTTCCCCTCACACTTAAAACTTTCCTCTTGCCAGAGTCTCCTAACCCCAACTGAAGCATCATCCTCTTTGGTATTTTTATTTATATATATAATATATATTTGATTGGGCTGGTGGGATACAAGACAGACTAACAAATGTGGACGGAGAGGAAGGGATTGAAATGTAACTAAAATTGTTAGCTTAACATTACCCATATAATACACCAAAACTAAATTTTCAAATTATGGCGCCTGCAGAATGGTTTACCACTCTTAAGTGGTTAACTCGGTACTTTAGACTATACCTATTAGAAGATCACCGCTTCAAGGCATAGTGTGTAAACTATTAAA
>WNGS01056902.1:0-15429 GCA_020271785.1 Procambarus virginalis
GTGACAGCCTGGCAATCTCCCATGACAGCCTGACAGTCTCCATGACAGTGTAACACCCATGACCTCCCCCCCCCCTAGAGCTCTCACCCAGGGAAGCCTGCTCCAAGAGGTCAGCCCAGATGACCTTCCGGATATTCTTGTATGTTGATTAAAAAATTTCCTGGATTAGTCTTATTCAGCTAGATTCAAGTACGTAATATTTCATGATAATCTTGTCAAACATTGAAATGGAGTAGATCCCAGATCCTCATGTGTAAACATCCATGGATCTCCCCCTTTTAGCCAGGTCAAAGGTCAGTCACACACATTATTAATAAGTCCTCTCTTGAATAGTGTATGGCGAATGTCAAACAAGTTTGATGAAAATTCTTGAGTGTTTGCACACGTGTGGCCGACATCTTATTTCTTGGTGTAGGTAGCACAATAAATCTTCCCCTCCCCCCCCCTTGTGAGGTGTATATAGAGGTCCTGTAGAGACTTAGAGGAACAGAGGGCGGGACTCCGGGATCGGGAGCGGGTCTGTGAAGGACATCCACAGCCCGAGAGAGACAGTGTCCACCGGATGAAGAGACACAGTGTCTTAAGGTAATGTGTGTGATCTCTGAGGTTTTGTTCTGTGTCTAAATTTCTTAACTTTTTGCCAGTGTTAGAATAGGATTTATAAGTGGTGTTTAGTATAATTTGGTATCTCAATAAACTCATGTTAAATTTTCCCGTCTTGTGTCACTTGTTGAATCCTCTCAGTCTTTTGGATATCGTGGCTGACAACCGTCCCATAATTAATGACAGTTATAGAAAGTACTATCCAAGTCAAGCAATGTTTCTTGCCTCGTTGTTTGATTTAGTCTCAGTGGTAAAGGCAGATGGTGGCAGCGTATTTAATCCTGTGAAGCATTTCCTAATTGGCAGTGTACCTTTTGGTTCTGGTGTAACCATCATATGTCAGCTCATATTGCAGTGTTCAATAACAGTGTTACCAAGTGCAAATGATCAGGAAGTGTTACTCAGGATAAGTAGTAGTGTATATGTATTAGTTTAGTAATCATTATAGAGGTCACAGTGGTGGCATTTTACCAAACGGATGTTACAACAGCCTGACAGTCCCCATGACAGCCTGACAGTCTCCATGACAGCCCATGAAATATTCTGGTGATAACAATGGCTGATAACGGCATCTTCATGTAATTAATTGCCAATGACGATTTTTAGTTAGATGCGACCAAGGCGCTATGATAACTCTCTGTATGATGATTACGTCTGTATGATGATAACGTCTGTATGATGATAACGTCTGTATGATGATAACGTCTGTATGATGATACCTCTCTGTATGATGATAACGTCTGTCTGATGATAACGTCTGTATGATGATAACTCTCTGTATGATGATAACGTCTGTATGATGATTACTGTCTGTATGATGATAACTGTTTGTATGATGATAACGTCTGTATGATGATTCCTCTCTGTATGATGATACCTCTCTGTATGATGATAACGTCCGTATGATGATAACGTCTGTATGATGATAACTCTCTGTATGATGATAACGGTCTGTATGATGATAACGTCTGTATGATGATAACTGTCTGTATGATAACGTCTGTATGATGATACCTCTCTGTATGATGATACCTCTCTGTATGATGATACCGTCTGTATGATGATAACTGTCTGTATGATGATAACGTCTGTATGATGATAACTTCTGTATGATGATAACTGTCTGTATGATGATAACTCTCGTATGATGATAACGTCTGTATGATGATAACTTCTGTATGATGATAACTGTCTGTATGATGATAACGTCTGTTTGATAACCGTCTGTATGATGATAACGTCTGTATGATGATTACTGTCTGTATGATGATAACTTCTGTATGATGATAACTGTCTGTATGATGATAACGTCTGTATGATGATAACGTCTGTATGATAACGTCTGTATGATGATAACGTCTGTATGATGATAACGTCTGTATGATGATAACGTCTGTATGATGATAACGTCTGTATGATAACGTCTGTATGATGATAACGTCTGTATGATGATAACGTCTGTATGATAACGTCTGTATGATGGTAACGTCTGTATGATGATAAGTCTGTATGATTGATAACGTCTGTATGATATTAACGTCTGTATGATGATAACGTCTGTATGATAACGTCTGTATGATGATAACTTCTGTATGATGATAACTGTCTGTATGATGATAACGTCTGTATGATGATAAAGTCTGTATGATGATAACGTCTGAATGATGATAACTGTCTGTATGATGATAACTGTCTGTATGATGATACGTCTGTATGATGATAACGGCTGTATGATGATAACTGTCTGTATGATGATAACTGTCTGTATGATGATAACTGTCTGTATGATTATAACGTCTGTATGATGATAACTTCTGTATGATGATAACTGTCTGTATGATGATAACTGTCTGTATGATGATAACTTCTGTATGATGATAACTGTCTGTATGATGATAACTGTCTGTATGATGATAACGTCTGTATGATGATAACGTCTGTATGATGATAACGTCTGTATGATTATAACGTCTGTATGATGATAACTTCTGTATGATGATAACTGTCTGTATGATGATAAAGTCTGTATGATGATAACTGTCTGTATGATTATAACGTCTGTATGATGATAACGTCTGTATGATGATAACGTCTGTATGATGATAACGTCTGAATGATGATAACGTCTGTATGATGATAACTGTCTGTATGATGATAACTGTCTGTATGATGATAACTTCTGTATGATGATAACTGTCTGTATGATGATAACTGTCTGTATGATGATAACGTCTGTAAGATGATAACTGTCTGTATGATGATAACTGTCTGTATGATGATAACTGTCTGTATGATGATAACTGTCTGTATGATGATAACGTCTGTATGATGATAAGTCTGTATGATGATAACGTCTGTATGATGATAACGTCTGTATGATGATAACCTGTCTGTATGATAACTGTCTGTATGATGATAACTGTCTGTATAATGATAACTGTCTGTATGATAACTGTCTGTATGATGATAACTGTCTGTATGATAACTGTCTGTATGATGATAACGTCTGTATGATGATAACGTCTGTATGATGATAACCGTCTGTATGAGGATAACGTCTGTATGATAACGTCGTATGATGATACCTCTCTGTTATGATGATAACGTCTGTATGAGGATAACGTCTGTATGATGATAACTGTCTGTATGATGATAAAGTCTGTATGATGATAACGTCTGTATGATGATAACTCTCTGTATGATGATAACTCTCTGTATGATGATAACGTCTGTATGATGATAACGTCTGTATGATGATAACGTCTGTATGATTATAACGTCTGTATGATGATAACTCTGTATGATGATAACTCTCTGTCTGATGATAACTGTCTGTATGATGATAACTCTCTGTATGATGATAACGTCTGTATGATGATAACGTCTGTATGATGATAACGTCTGTATGATGATAACGGCTGTATGATGATAACTGTCTGTATGATGATAACGTCTGTATGATGATAACTTCTGTATGATGATAACTGTCTGTATGATGATAACGTCTGTATGATGATAACGCTCTGTATGATGATAACTGTCTGTATGATGATAACGTCTGTATGATGATAACTGTCGTATGATGATAACGTCTGTATGATGATAACGTCTGTATGATGATAACTCTCTGTATGATGATAAACGTCTGTATGATGATAACGTCTGTATGATGATAACGTCTGTATGATTATAACGTCTGTATGATGATAACGTCTGTATGATGATACCTCTCTGTATGACGATAACGTCTGTATGACGATAACGTCTGGCCGATGATAAAGTCTGTATGATGATAACTCTCTGTATGATGATAACGTCTGTATGATGATAACGTCTGTATGATGATAACGTCTGTATGATGATAACGTCTGTATGATGATAACGTCTGTATGATGATAACGTCCTGAATGATGATAACGTCTGTATGATAACTGTCTGTATGATTATAACGTCTGTATGATGATAACTGTCTGTATGATGATAACGTCTGCATGATGATAAACGTCTGTATGATGATAACTGTCTGTATGATGATAACGTCTGTATGATGATAACTTCTGTATGATGATAACTGTCTGTATGATGATAACTTCTGTATGATGATAACTGTCTGTATGATGATAACGTCTGTATGATGATAACGTCTGTATGATGATAACTCTCTGTATGATGATAACTCCTGTATGATGATAACGTCTGTATGATGATAACGTCTGTATGATGATAACGTCTGTATGATGATAACGTCTGTATGATGATACCTCTCTGTATGACGATAACGTCTGTATGACGATAACGTCTGGCCGATGATAACGTCTGTATGATGATAACTCTCTGTATGATGATAACGTCTGTATGATGATAACGTCTGTATGATGATAACGTCTGTATGATGATAACGTCTGTATGATGATAACGTCTGTATGATGATACTCTGAATGATGATAACGTCTGTATGATAACGTCTGTATGATGATAACGGCTGTATGATGATAACTGTCTGTATGATAACTGTCTGTATGATGATAACGTCTGTATGATTATAACGTCTGTATGATGATAACGTCTGTATGATGATAACGTCTGTATGATGATAACGGCTGTATGATGATAACTGTCTGTATGATGATAACGTCAGTATGATGATAACGTCTGTATGATGATAACTCTCTGTATGATGATAACGTCTGTATGATGATAACGTCTGTATGATGATAACGTCTGTATGATGATAAAGTCTGTATGATGATAACGTCTGTATGATGATACCTCTCTGTATGATGATACCTCTCTGTATGACGATAACGTATGAATGATGATAACGTCTGGTATGAGGATAACGTCTGTATGATGATAAACTGTCTGTATGATGATAACGTCTGTATGATAACGTCTGTATGATGATAAACTGTCTGTATGATGATAACGTCTGTATGATGATAACGGCTGTATGATGATAACTGTCTGTATGATGATAACTTCTGTATGATGATAACTGTCTGTATGATGATAACGTCTGTATGATGATAACGTCTGTATGATGATAACTCTCTGTATGATGATAACTCTGTTATGATGATAACGTCTGTATGATGATAACGTCTGTATGATGATAACGTCTGTATGATGATAACGTCTGTATGATGATAACGTCTGTATGATGATACCTCTCTGTATGACGATAACGTCTGTATGACGATAACGTCTGGCCGATGATAACGTCCTGTATGATGATAACTCTCTGTATGATGATAACGTCTGTATGATGATAACGTCTGTATGATGATAACGTCTGTATGATGATAACGTCTGTATGATGATAACGTCTGTATGATGATAACGTCTGAATGATGATAACGTCTGTATGATAACGTCTGTATGATGATAACGGCTGTATGATGATAACTGTCTGTATGATAACTGTCTGTATGATGATAACGTCTGTATGATTATAACATCTGTATGATGATAACGTCTGTATGATGATAACGTCTGTATGATGATAACGTCTGTATGATGATAAACTGTCTGTATGATGATAACGTCTGTATGATGATAACGTCTGTATGATGATAACTCTCTGTATGATGATAACGTCTGTATGATGATAACGTCTGTATGATGATAACGTCTGTATGATGATAACGTCTGTATGATGATAACGTCTGTATGATGATACCTCTCTGTATGACGATAACGTCTGTATGATAACTGTCTGTATGATGATAACGTCATACAGAGAGGTATCATCATACAGACGTTATCATCATACAGACGTTATCATCATACAGACGTTATCATCATACAGACGCTTATCATCATACAGACGTTATCATCATACAGAGAGTTATCATCATACAGACGTTATCATCATACAGACGTTATCATCATACAGACAGTTATCATCATACAGAAGTTATCATCATACAGACGTTATCATCATACAGACGTTATCATCATACAGATGTTATAATCATACAGACGTTATCATCATACAGACAGTTATCATACAGACAGTTATCATCATACAGCCGTTATCATCATACAGACGTTATCATACAGACGTTATCATCATTCAGACGTTATCATCATACAGACGTTATCATCATACAGACGTTATCATCATACAGACGTTATCATCATACAGACGTTATCATCATACAGACGTTATCATCATACAGAGAGTTATCATCATACAGACGTTATCATCGGCCAGACGTTATCGTCATACAGACGTTATCGTCATACAGAGAGGTATCATCATACAGACGTTATCATCATACAGACGTATCATCATACAGACGTTATCATCATACAGACGTTATCATCATACAGACGTTATCATCATACAGACGTTATCATCATACAGAGAGTTATCATCATACAGACGTTATCATCATACAGACGTTATCATCATACAGACAGTATCATCATACAGACGTTATCATCATACAGACAGTTATCATCATACAGACGTTATCATCATAAGACGTTATCATCATACAGACAGTTATCATCATACAGAAGTTATCATCATACAGACGTTATCATCATACAGACAGTTATCATCATACAGAAGTTATCATCATACAGACGTTATCATACAGACGTTATCATCATTCAGACGTTATCGTCATACAGAGAGGTATCATCATACAGAGAGGTATCATCATACAGACGTTATCATCATACAGACGTTATCATCATACAGACGTTATCATCATACAGACGTTATCATCATACAGACGTTATCATATACAGAGAGTTATCATCATACAGACGTTATCATCATACTGACGTTATCATCATACAGACAGTTATCATCATACAGAAGTTATCATCATACAGACGTTATCATCATACAGACGTTATCATCATACAGACGTTATAATCATACAGACGTTATCATCATACAGACAGTTATCATACAGACAGTTATCATCATACAGCCGTTATCATCATACAGACGTTATCATACAGACGTTATCATCATTCAGACGTTATCATCATACAGACGTTATCATCATACAGACGTTATCATCATACAGGACGTTATCAACATACAGACGTTATCATCATACAGACGTTATCATCATACAGGAGAGTTATCATCATACAGACGTTATCATCGGCCAGACGTTATCGTCATACAGACGTTATCGTCATACAGAGAGGTATCATCATACAGACGTTATCATCATACAGACGTTATCATCATACAGACGTTATCATCATACAGACGTTATCATCATACAGACGTTATCATCATACAGAGAGTTATCATATACAGACGTTATCATCATACAGACGTTATCATCATACAGACAGTTATCATCATACAGAAGTTATCATCATACAGACAGTTATCATCATACAGAAGTTATCATCATACAGACGTTATCATCATACAGACAGTTATCATCATACAGACGTTATCATCATGCAGACGTTATCATCATACAGACAGTTATCATCATACAGACAGTAATCATCATACAGACGTTATCATACAGACGTTATCATCATTCAGACGTTATCATCATACAGACGTTATCATCATACAGAGTTATCATCATACAGACGTTATCATCATACAGACGTTATCATCATACAGACGTTATCATCATACAGAGAGTTATCATCATACAGACGTTATCATCGGCCAGACGTTATCGTCATACAGACGTTATCGTCATACAGAGAGGTATCATCATACAGACGTTATCATCATACAGACGTTATCATCATACAGACGTTATCATCATACAGACGTTATCATCATACAGACGTTATCATCATACAGAGAGTTATCATCATACAGACGTTATCATCATACAGACGTTATCATCATACAGACAGTTATCATCATACAGAAGTTATCATCATACAGACAGTTATCATCATACAGAAGTTATCATCATACAGACGTTATCATCATACAGACAGTTATCATCATACAGAAGTTATCATCATACAGACGTTATCATCATACAGACAGTTATCATCATACAGAAGTTATCATCATACAGACGTTATCATCATACAGACGTTATCATCATACAGACGTATCATCATACAGAGAGTTATCATCATACAGACAGTTATCATCATACAGAGAGTTATCATCATACAGAGTTATCATCATACAGACAGTAATCATCATACAGACGTTATCATCATACAGACGTTATCATCATACAGACGTTATCATCATACAGAGAGTTATCATCATACAGAGAGTTATCATCATACAGGACGTTATCATCATACAGACGTTATCATCATACAGACAGTTATCATCATACAGAAGTTATCATCATACAGACGTTATCATCATACAGAGAGGTATCATCATACAGACGTTATCATACAGACGTTATCCTCATACAGACGTTATCATCATACAGACGTTATCATCATACAGACGTTATCATCATACAGACAGTTATCATACAGACAGTTATCATCATACAGACAGTTATCATACAGACGTTATCATATAGACAGTTATCATCATACAGACAGTTATCATACAGACAGTTATCATCATACAGACAGTAATCATCATACAGACGTTATCATCATACAGACGTTATCATCATACAGACGTTATCATCATACAGACAGTTATCATCATACAGACAGTTATCATCATACAGACAGTTATCATCATACAGACAGTTATCATCTTACAGACGTATCATCATACAGACAGTTATCATCATACAGACAGTAATCATCATACAGACGTTATCATCATACAGACAGTTATCATCATACAGACAGTTATCATCATACAGACGTTATCATCATTCAGACGTTATCATCATACAGACGTTATCATCATACAGACGTTATCATCATACAGACGTTATCATCATACAGACATTATCATCATACAGACGTTATCATCATACAGACAGTTATCATCATACAGACGTTATCATCATACAGACGTTATCATCATACAGACGTTATCATCATACAGACGTTATCATCATACAGACGTATCATCATACAGAGAGGTATCATCATACAGACGTTATCATACAGACAGTTATCATCATACAGACGTTATCATCATACAGACGTTATCATCATACAGACGTTATCATCATACAGACAGTTATCATCATACAGACGTTATCATCATACAGACGTTATCATCATACAGACAGTTATCATCATACAGACGGTATCATCATACAGAGAGGTATCATCATACAGACGTTATCATACAGACAGTTATCATCATACAGACGTTATCATCATACAGACGTTATCATCATACAGAGAGTTATCATCATCCAGACGTTATCATCATACAGACGTTATCATCATACAGAGAGGTATCATCATACAGACGTTATCATCATACAGACGTTATCATCATACAGACAGTTATCATCATACAGACGTTATCATCATACAGACGTTATCATCATACAGAGAGTTATCATCATACAGACGTTATCATCATACAGACGTTATCATCATACAGAGAGGTATCATCATACAGACGTTATCATCATACAGAGAGTTATCATCATACAGACGTTATCATCATACAGACGTTATCATCATACAGAGAGGTATCATCATACAGACGTTATCATCATACAGACGTTATCATCATACAGACAGTTATCATCATACAGACGTTATCATCATACAGACGTTATCATCATACAGACGTTATCATCATACAGACGTTATCATCATACAGACGTTATCATCATACAGACGTTATCATCATACAGAGAGTTATCATAGCGCCTTGGTCGCATCTAACTAAAAATCGTCATTGGCAATTAATTACATGATATGCCGTTATCAGCCATTGTTATCACCAGAATATTTCATGGGCTGTCATGGAGACTGTCAGGCTGTCAAGGGGATGTCAGGCTGTTGTAACATCCGTTTGGTAAAATGCCACCATTGTGACCTCTATAATGATTACTAAACTAATACATATACACTACTACTTATCCTGAGTAACACTTCCTGATCAGTTGCACTTGGTAACACTGTTATTGAACACTGCAATATGAGCTGACATATGATGGTTACACCGGAACCAAAGGTACACTGCCAACAAGGAAATGCTACACAGGATTAAATACGCTGCCACCATCTGCCTTGACCACTGAGACTAAATCAAACAACGAGGCAAGAAACATTGCTTGACTTGGAGAGTACTTGCTATAACTGTCATTAATTATGGGACGGTTGTCAGCCACGATATCCAAAAGACTGAGAGGATTCAACAAGTGACACAAGACGGGAAAATTTAACATGAGTTTATTGAGATACCAAATTATACTAAACACCACTTATAAATCCTATTCTAACACTGGCAAAAAGTTAAGAAATTTAGACATGGAACAAAACCTCAGAGATCACACACATTACCTTAAGACCTGTGTCTCTTCATCCGGTGGACACTGTCTCTCCCGGGCTGTGGATGTCCTTCACAGACCCGCTCCCGATCCCGGAGTCCCGCCCTCTGTTCCTCTAAGTCTCTACAGGACCTCTATATACACCTCACAAGGGGGGGGGAGGGGAAGATTTATTGTGCTACCTACACCAAGAAATAAGATGTCGGCCACACGTGTGCAAACACTCAAGAATTTTCATCAAACTTGTTTGACATTCGCCATACACTATTCAAGAGAGGACTTATTAATAATGTGTGTGACTGACCTTTGACCTGGCTAAAAGGGGGAGATCCATGGATGTTTACACATGAGGATCTGGGATCTACTCCATTTCAATGTTTGACAAGATTATCATGAAATATTACGTACTTGAAACTAGCTGAATAAGACTAATCCAGGAATTTTTTTAATCGACATACAAGATAATCCGGAGGTCATCTGGGCTGACCTCTTGGAGCAGGCTTCCCTGGGTGAGAACTCTAGGGGGGGGAGAGGTCATGGGTGTTACACTGTCATGGAGACTGTCAGGCTGTCATGGAGATTGCCAGGCTGTCACGAAGACTGTCAGGATGTCATGCTGTCATGGAGGCTGTCATGCAGGCTGTCAGGATGCCATGCAGGCTGTCATACAGACTGTCAGGCTGTCATGGAGACTATCAGGCTGTCATGGAGACTGTCAGGCTGTCATGGAGACTGTCAGGCTGTCATAGAGACTGTCAGGCTGTCATGGAGACTGGCAGACTGTAAGGCTGTCATGCAGACTGTCAGGCTGTCATGCAGACTGTCAGGCTGTCATGCAGGCTGCCATGCAGACTGTCAGGCTGTCATGGAGACTGTCAGGCTGTCAGACAGACTGTCAGGCTGTCATGGGGACTATCAGGCTGTCATGGAGACTGTCTGGCTGTCATGGAGACTGTCAAGCTGTTATGGAGACTGTCAGGCTGTCATGCAGACTGTCAGGCTGTCAAGCAGGCTGTCATGGAGACTGGCAGGCTGTCATGCAGACTATCAGGCTGTCATGAAGACTGTCAGGCTGTCATGGAGACTGTCAAGCTGTCATGCAGACTGTCATACAGACTGTGAGGCTGTCATGGAGACTGGCAGGCTGTCATACAGACTGTGAGGCTGTCATGGAGACTGGCAGGCTGTCATACAGACTGTGAGGCTGTCATGGAGACTGGCAGGCTGTCATACAGACTGTCAACAGACTGTCGTCTCAATGGTCCTTGTTCTCTGCGCCTTGCCAGGACGTTTCAACACACTTTAAAGGCCTTAATATTATTAAATTACTTCAGTCTCTTTGACATCCATCTCTTCTTAAACCTTTTCATAGACTAGATTTGGACCAAAGAGCATACGAAAATGTTTCATTGAATATGTATGAGTGTAATTTCTTGCTTCAACTGGTATATTTAATTTTACATTTTATTTTATTTATTTATTTGCGCCATTTCTGATCGACAAATTGGGTAGTTAAGCAACAGATGGGCTGGGATGCTTGACAGTGTTCTGCAAGTTATGGCTGCTAGTTAATGTTCATGTCATTAAATATATCAGTGAATTTTATTTTACACTGAATTTTTTTTTTTTGATTCACTAACCGATGATCCCCTAAGTAAAGCGCCTCGGAGGGCCTTAGAGCCTCCTGTCACAGAGGCCATTATTAAGACAGTGCCGCCATGAGGTAAGAGGTTGTTATGAGGTGTTTCGAACGCCTGGGCGTTCTCCTGTTGAGGTAGCTCGCTAGCAGTCTATCGTTCCTCGTGTCAGCTCTAGTCCAGTGTTCATGTTGGTCTGAAAGGCCTCTTGTGGACCTTCGCCTCGTCGATGTTGCTGAGTGATCAAAGAAGCGGCCATTGGAGTGGAGGTCGTAGTCTCCTGTGATGTACGGACCACCTGTCCTTCACCTCTGTATTGTTCCAGTGAAGCAGCAGTGAAGCAGCAGTGAAGCAGCAGTGAAGCAGTAGTGAAGCAGCAGTGAAGCAGCAGTCAACCACTTGGGTCGAGTTCTCACTGTACTCACCTATTTGTACTTGCGGGGGTTGAGCTTGTTACGTTTTCCTAGTTAATTATGTTGTGAGGGCGCGAGGGCTTCCCGACGCCAGTTGTGTCAGTATCTGAGAGCCGTTCCTATCGTCAACTGGTCTGATAAGTTGTCTGTTTTATAGTCTGTATTTGTCTTAGTAGTTACAATTATCTGGTGAGCAAAACGTTATTATATTATAACACTTAGTAGGCCATTTGAATACTGTTATACCTTGGTGGAATCATATTAACTGCTATTGTATGGTACGTACTGAGGAGGCGCCCTGGTTGAATGTATTTAGATACATATTTTAAATTCATCTCCCTAGACCACTAACTTCTTGTTCCTGTAAGTTAACGAGCGGTGCGTACAAGGCGTAACAGAGCTTTGGCTCTTTGGTCCCGCCTCCCAACCGTCAATCAACTGGTGTACAGATTCCCGAGCCTACTAGGCTCTATCATATCTACCCTTAAAATTGTGTATGGAGTCAGCCTCCACCACATCTCTGCCTAATGCATTCCATCTGTTAACTACTCTGACACTGAAAAAGTTCTTTCTAACGTCCCTGTGTGTTCATGTGGGTACTCAGTTTCCACCTGTGTGCTACACTGTGTGCCAGGGAACACACATTGTGCTTTGTGTGGGAAAACCAACCACTTGGGGTGGACGGTAGAACGACTCGCGTCATGCATTTCGGCGTTCAATCCCCGACCGTCCACCAAGTGGATGATCACCACTCCACCCCACCGTCCCATCCCAAATCCTTATCCTGATCCCTTCCCAGTGCTATATAGTCGTGATGACTTGGCGCTTTATCCTGATAATTCCATCCCTTCCCTTCGTACGGGACTTTCTGGTCCTGTCAATATGCAGTTTGTGAAGTACATTGTTACAGTACATGTAGTTGGTTGACATTTTATTTATGTCAACCACTTGGTGGACGGTCGGGGATTGAACGCCGACCTGCATCAAGGGAGACCGTCCCTCTACCCTCCAGCCCAAGTGGTTGGGCAGTGTGTGGTGAACGTACTGGTGAAGGCATCCAACATTTTTTTTTCACTGTGACGCAGGGACCGGAGGCCATAGACCATAGACAGACACCACAGACCATGTTCTACTGACTTGACAACAGACCAGAGACCGTGGACAAGAGATCATTGACTCTAGACCAATAACCATAGAGACCATATGGTCTCTGGCTTCCCTACACCTTGTGTCAGTGTCTGGGTTCACCTGGCGGGTTCCAGTGGAGCCTCACCTGGAGGGTTCCAGTGGAGCCTCACCTGGAGGGTTCCAGTGGAGCCTCACCTGGAGGGTTCCAGTGGAGCCTCACCTGGCGGGTTCCAGTGTAGCCTCACCTGGCGGGTTCCAGTGTAGCCTCACCTGGCGGGTTCCAGTGGAGCCTCACCTGGAGGGTTCCAGTGGAGCCTCACCTGGCGGGTTCCAGTGGAGCCTCACCTGGAGGGTTCCAGTGGAGCCTCACCTGGAGGGTTCCAGTGGAGCCTCACCTGATGGGTTCCAGTGGAGCCTCACCTGGCGGGTTCCAGTGGAGCCTCACCTGGCGGTTCCAGTGGAGCCTCACCTGGCGGGTTCCAGTGGAGCCTCACCTGGCGGGTTCCAGTGGAGCCTCACCTGGCGGGTTCCAGTGGAGCCTCACCTGGCGGGTTCCAGTGGAGCCTCACCTGATGGGTTCCAGTGGAGCCTCACCTGGCGGGTTCCAGTGGAGCCTCACCTGGCGGGTTCCAGTGGAGCCTCACCTGGCGGGTTCCAGTGGAGCCTCACCTGGCGGGTTCCAGTGGAGCCTCACCTGGTGGGTTCCAGTGGAGCCTCACCTGGCGGGTTCCAGTGGAGCCTCACCTGGTGGGTTCCAATGGAGCCTCACCTGGCGGGTTCCAGTGGAGCCTCACCTGGCGGGTTCCAGTGGAGCCTCACCTGGTGGGTTCCAATGGAGCCTCACCTGGCGGGTTCCAGTGGAGCCTCACCTGGAGGGTTCCAGTGGAGCCTCACCTGGTGGGTTCCAATGGAGCCTCACCTGGAGGGTTCCAGTGGAGCCTCACCTGGTGGGTTCCAATGGAGCCTCACCTGGTGGGTTCCAGTGGAGCCTCACCTGGTGGGTTCCAATGGAGCCTCACCTGGTTGGTTCCAGTGGAGCCTCACCTGGCGGGTTCCAGTGGAGCCTCACCTGGTGGGTTCCAATGGAGCCTCACCTGGTTGGTTCCAATGGAGCCTCACTGGTTGGTTCCAATGGAGCCTCACCTGGCGGGTTCCAGTGGAGCCTCACCTGGTGGGTTCCAGTGGAGCCTCACCTGGTGGGTTCCAATGGAGCCTCACCTGGAGGGTTCCAGTGGAGCCTCACCTGGTGGGTTCCAATGGAGCCTCACCTGGTTGGTTCCAGTGGAGCCTCACCTGGTGGGTTCCAGTGGAGCCTCACCTGGTGGGTTCCAGTGGAGCCTCACCTGGCGGGTTCAGTGGAGCCTCACTGGTGGGTTCCAGTGGAGCTCACCTGGTGGGTTCCAGTGGAGCCTCACCTGGCGGGTCCAGTGGAGCCTCAACTGGCGGGTTCCAGTGGAGCCTCACCTGGTGGGTTCCAATGGAGCCTCACTGGAGGGTTCCACTGGAGCCTCAACTGGTGGGTTCCGTGGAGCCTCACCTGGTGGGTTCCAGTGGAGCCTCAAATGGCGGGTTCCAGTGGAGCCTCCACACTGGTGGGTTCCAGTGTAGCCTCACCTGGTGGGTTCCAGTGGAGCATCACCTGGCGGGTTCCAGTGGAGCCTCACCTGGCGGGTTTCAGTGGAGCCTCACCTGGCGGGTTCCAGTGGAGCCTCACCTGGCGGGTTCAGTGGAGCCTCACCTGGCGGGTTC
>WNGS01056904.1:0-10158 GCA_020271785.1 Procambarus virginalis
AAAAAAACAGAAAAGCAATGCGGGAGATTTGATCCAGCGTTCTGGAGGCTACCAGACACTTGCTTTATTAGCCCACTCAGCCACGAGCATGCCCATGAGTGGGCTAAGGCACGCATCAGGTATTCGGTACAACGCCGGTTGAAATCCTCGCATTGCTTCAACTGTTTTATCATTGATATATCAGGCTCTTTCTTGGAGCGGAAACGCTTGCTGAGCATATTAGACTTAAATAAATTTTTTGGGTAAGAATTTGTTTACAAAATGCCTCCGCAAAACAAACTCCATGATAAATTATTCTCCACCAAAGCGACCCACATTAAAATATGACATTAGCCTGGGCACGTAAAGTGATATATTCCCAACATTACCTGTGACGTGATACTCTTGTTTACCTTGATTTAAGGTGATGTAACTCTTAAGAGGTTCGTGTTGACAATGTATTGTAATTGCACTCGTGCAAGTGCCTGGTTTGGCGAGGGTGGTTCGAGGCAGCGTGTCTCCTCATCCGCTAATGGCGCTTTGTTGTCATGTGTCTCACCTGGGCGTAAGTTACCTTCGCCGGGAATAATGAGATCCGCTCCCATCCAGAGGGACCTGTGACGAGTAGTAATGAGACGCATATACCACCGCCTCTTTCCTCCTCCTCCTCCCACTCTTCCTTCTCCTCCTCCTCTATACCTCTCACGTGCCTCAATTTCTTCCTCATATTTCTTTCGCCTCTACACATTACCCCTTTCTACTCTATTCCCATTTTTACCTTTTTTCTACCTCATTTTCCTTCTATTCCATTCATATTTTATACCCATTTTCTCCCTTTCCCTATTCTGCTTCTACCCCTTCCTTCTTTCCAATTCCCTGTTTACCTCTTCCCTCTTCTACCCTTTCCTGCTTGATGGAGTTCTGGGAGTTCCTCTACTCCCCAAGCCCGGTCCGAGGCCAGGCTTGACTTGTGAGAGCTTGGTCCACCTTGCTGTTGCTTGGAGTCCAACAACCATAGCCCGGTTGTTCCGGCAATATTTCTTATGCTTTATGGGAGGGTGTTGAACAACCGCGTACCTCTGATGTTTATACAGTGTTCTCTGATTGTGCCTATGGCACCTCTGCTCTTCACTGGTTCAATCCTGCATTTTCTTCCATATCGTTCACTCCAGTACGTTGTTATTTTACTGTGTAGATTTGGTACTTGGCCCTCCAGTATTTTCCACGTGTATATTATTTGGTATCTCTCTCATCTCCTTTCTAGTAAGTACATTTGGAGAGCTTTGAGACGATCCCAATAATTTAAGTGCTTTTCGCGTCTATGCGTGCCGTATATGTTCTTTGTATTCACTCTCTTTCAGCAATCTCTCCTGCTCTGAAGGAGGAAGTGAGTACTGAGCAGTACTCAAGACGGGACAACACAAGTGACTTAAAGAGTACAACCATAGTGATCGGATCTTTGGACTTGAAGGTTCTCGTAATCCATTCTATCATTTTTCTGGCTGACGCAATATTTGCTTGGTTATGCTCCCTAAACGTTAGGTCGTCAGACATTATTATTCCCAAATCCTTGACATGCTGCTTTCCTACTCTGGGCAGATTCGATTGTGTTTTGTACCCTGTATTATGTTTCAGATCCTCATTTTTACCGTACCTAAGTACCTGGAATTTATCACTGTTAAACATCATGCTATTTTCTGCTGCC
Source organism: Procambarus virginalis (assembly GCA_020271785.1). Classification (NCBI taxonomy): domain Eukaryota; kingdom Metazoa; phylum Arthropoda; class Malacostraca; order Decapoda; family Cambaridae; genus Procambarus; species Procambarus virginalis. The sequence goes on from WNGS01056904.1 coordinate 1,685, forward strand.
CAGTCGAAAACTTTAAACTTAAAACACGAAAACTTTCCATCTTTTACCCGTTCCTCTTGCAATTCCCCCTTCCCTTTTTCCTTCCTTCCCGTCCTCTTCCCTTAATATCCCCTACGCTTAATATCTGCTCGCCTATATATACTCATTCTCGGTATGTTTTGTGGATAACCCGCTGAGCTGGGGCACAGTCAGGCCAAGCGCCGGCTCCCGGGGGCCTCTTCCAGCTACCACGGACCACGGACCACGGACCACAGACCACGGACCACACAGACCACGGGCCACGGACCACAGACCACGGACCACAGACCACAGACCACGGGCCACGGACCACAGACCACGGACCACAGACCACAGACCACGGGCCACAGACCACAGACCACGGGCCACGGACCACAGACCACGGACCACGGACCACAGACCACAGACCACGGGCCACGGACCACAGACCACGGACCACGGACCACAGACCACAGACCACGGACCACAGACCACGGACCACAGACCACGGACCACACAGACCACGGACCACAGACCACGGACCACAGACCACGGACCACAGACCACAGACCACGGACCACACAGACCACGGACCACAGACCACGGGCCCACGGACCACACAGACCACGGACCAGGGCCACACACCGACCGTAATGGGATGTTCTGAGCTGCCATTAGGCATGCTATTTGTGCCGCAGTTGGTGTGTTATCGCCTAAGGGGTGAAGGGATATAGTTTCTCTACAGAGACTAACATCAAATAGCTAGGATTTAAAATGGCTTTTTCCTCAGTTGAGATTGGAACTCCCGTTACAGCACTGGATTGCTGGTTATATCATTATATATCATTATAATTATAAGTATATCATTATCCTTCTGTGGCTGACTGTTCAAATACTGCTGTGAAATCACCTAATTGTACTCACCTAATTGTGCTTGCGGGGGTTGAGCTTTGGCTCTTTGGTCCCGCCTCTCAACTGTCAATCAACTGGTGTACAGATTCCTGAGTCTACTGGGCTCTTATCATATCTCAACCCGTCCTCGCAAATTCGTATAGTCAATTTTGACTTATTAAATACGTGCATAGGTGATATACTAAACATAATAGTTTACCTTGAAAAGCTTCATAGAAAACACCGACCTTACCTAACCTTGTTAGTATGTTAAGATAAGCATCTTATTGCTTCGTAATTACAATTGTTACTTAACCTATACCTATAATATCTACCTACTTAACCTATAATAGGTTAAGTAACAATTGTAATTACGAAGCAATAAGATGCTTATCTTAACATACTAACAAGGTTAGGTAAGGTCGGTGTTTTCTATGAAGCTTTTCAAGGTAAACTATTATGTTTAGTATGTCACCTATGCACGTACTTAATAAGTCAATATTGACTATACGAATTTGCGAGGACGGGTTGGGAGGGCCGCTGTTGCTCCGCTAATCTGCAACACAACCACAAATTTCACGATAAACGGCAATTATTCAATATTAAATCGATTACTAGGCGCCGGTTAATCGGAGAGCAGCTGTAGTGTAGCAAGAAGGAAATGACTGTTTTTTTAATTTTTTTGTAAGATAGTGTAAGATGACGAAAAAGGCAGGTGTAAATAATTTTGTTTACAATCTAATTTGTTTACATCAAATTGGATTGAATTCTATGTTTGGTAGTTTTGGTCGGAGGCCCCCCACCCCCCCGGGAGTCGTGTGGTGTAAGCAAGTGAGGTAAAGTGCTGTTATGAGGTGCCTGGAGGTTCACAATGATTATGAGGAGCCCCTCACACATGGTGTGAGTTTACCAGGACAGGCTGCTGATGACGTCATTATGTATGACTAACCATCTTGTGAGATACGTGTTATATAGCATCACGCAGCTTGTTCTTGACACTCTATGTAACCATTCATGTAGTGTAGGGTAGCGGGAAAAATGCCCATGTACCCGTACCTTGGTTACCTTGAGGTTACCTTGAGGTGCTCCGGGGCTTAGCGTCCCCGCGGCCCGGTCGTCGACCAGGCCTCCTGGTTGCTGGACTGATCAACCAGGCTGTTGGACGTGGCTGCTCGCAGCTTGACGTATGAGTCACATCCTGGTTGATCAGGTATCCTTTGGAGGTGCTAATCGAGTTCTCTCTTAAACACTGTGAGGGTTTGCCAGTTATGTCCCTTATGTGTAGCGGAAGCGTGCTAAACAGTCTCGGGCCTTTGATGTTGATAGAGTTCTCTCTCAGAGTACCTGTTGCACCTCTGCTTTTCAACGGGGGTATTCTGCACATCATGCCATGTCTTCTGGTCTAATGTGATGTTATTTCTGTGTGCAGGTTTGGGACCAGCCCCTCTAATATTTTCCACGTATAGATTATTATGTATCTCTCCCGCCTGCGCTCAAGGGAATACAGATTTAGGCTCTTTAGTCGTCCCAGTAGTTTAGATGTTTTACTGAGTGGATTCTAGCAGTAAAGGATCTCTGCACGCTCTCCAGGTCAGCAATTTCTCCGGCTTTGAAAGGGGCTGTCATTGTGCAGCAGTACTCCCACTCTAGAAAGCACAAGCGTTTTGAAAAGTATCATCATCGGTATAGCATCTCTAGTGTGAAAAGTTCTTGTTATCCAACCTATCATTTTTCTTGCAGTTGTGACGGCTACTTTATTGTGTTCTTTGAAGGTATATGTTAATACAAAAATATATTTAATACATATTTTATATATGTATATGTTAATACAAAAAAATATTTCCAGTATATGGAGCTTTGCAATGACTTTATTTACTCTCGTGTTCTTGAGGTTATCCTCATACTGCATCATAAGTTGCCAGTGTAGAGTACTGAACACATGACTAACCGTCCTGTCAGATGGAGGATGTTTTAGTACCTCATGAAACACTTGCTTTTGTTGTTGTTTAAGAATCGCTACCTGGAACAAAAAGTTCCAAGTAGCATGGGCTATGGTGAGCCCGTCTCTCTGTACGTAACTCTTCATATAGTCTAGGGCGCTGCCTTAGTGAACATGAGCCAAAGTATGTAAATAAAAAAACTAGACTGTTAAGGGTTCTCCTACAGAACAAGGGACAATTTGCTCTGGTAATCTGCTTTATAAACTACAATGAAGAAATGTGAACATTTTAAGTATTTACAGTCGCGGATTTACGGAGTCAAAGAAAAACAGGAATATTTTTGTGTATGCGTTTTGCGTGAATGGTACGAGTTTATTAATTTAACATCTTTATATCGACAAAATTAATTAAAATTTTGCCTAATCTGAGGATTTCGATTAGTCTTATAGTGTTGTGGTCTGGTGAAGGAGGTAGCAAGACTGTTGGAGGAGGAGCAAAGGTTAGGGTTTCCTCTCTCTATTTATTTTCTCCTTCTACAAGTCCGTTGACATCTTTGTGGGCTTGCAGTCGTGTTGGAAAATATGGAATGATGGCTGGCAGTATTTCCCATCATGTTAAATAACGCTGGACTTTGTGGCACTTGTGTGTACTATAATGTGGCCTCACCGTTCGTGAATATCGGTCCATGTGAGACATTTGTTACTCTTGCTTTTGTTTTCAGTCACAGTCAAAATAATCAGTGATGTTCGTATTGTTTGGCGGCCATGTTGACAAATAGTCATTGCTTCCCATCCGAGTCTTATCAGCTACAGTGGGGGAAGAAATAGCGCTTAGACGCCTTTATGTCGCTTGTAATGGGTAATATTTTGTCGTGTATATTATCCATGTTGAGGAAATATGCATAATGTGGGTACTTCATGCATAATTACTATGCATGAAGAAGTATGCATAATTACTTCATCAGTGTCACATGGTTGAGAGTAATTCCCTTGGCGGGGGCTGTGTGTGTTGGTGTGTGGTGTGTGGTGTGTTGTGTGTTGTGTTTGTGTGTGTGCGTGCGTGCGTGCGTGCGTGTGTGCGTGCGTGCGTGCGTGCGTGTGTGGGTGGTGGGTGGGTGTGTGTGTGTGTGGTGTGGTGTGTGTGTGTGTGTGTGTGTGTGTGTGTGTGTGTGTGTGTGTGTGTGTGTGTGTGTGTGTGTACTCACCTAGTTGTACTCACCTAGTTGTGCTTGCGGGGGTTGAGCTCTGGCTCTTTGGTCCCGCCTCTCAACCGTCAATCAACAGGTGTACAGTTTCCTGAGCCTAATGGGCTCTATCATATCTACACTTGAAACTGTGTATGGAGTCAGCCTCCACCACATCGCTTCCTAATGCATTCCATTTGTCAACCACTCTGACACTAAAAAAGTTCTTTCTAATATCTCTGTGGCTCATTTGGGCACTCAGTTTCCACCTGTGTCCCCTAGTGCGTGTGCCCCTTGTGTTAAACAGCCTGTCTTTATCAACCCTGTCGATTCCCCTGAGAATCTTGAATGTGGTGATCATGTCCCCCCTAACTCTTCTGTCTTCCAACGAAGTGAGGTTTAATTCCTGCAGTCGCTCCTCGTAGCTCATACCTCTCAGCTCGGGTACTAGTCTGGTGGCAAACCTTTGAACCTTTTCCAGTTTAGTCTTATGCTTGACTAGATAGGGACTCCATGCTGGAGCCGCATACTCCAGGATTGGTCTGACATATGTGGTATATAATGTTCTGAAAGATTCCTTACACAAGTTTCTAAAGGCCGTTCTTATGTTAGCCAACCTGGCATATGCTGCTGATGTTATCCTCTTGATATGAGCTTCAGGGGACAGGTCTGGCGTGATATCAACCCCCAGGTCTTTCTCTCTCTCTGACTCTTGAAGTATTTCATCTCCCAAATGATACCTTGTATCTGGTCTCCTGCTTCCTACCCCTATCTTCATTACATTACATTTGCTTGGGTTAAACTCTAACAGCCATTTGTTCGACCATTCCTGCAGCTTGTCCAGGTCTTCTTGAAGTCTCAAGCTGTCCTCCTCTGTCTTAATCCTTCTCATAATTTTGGCGTCGTCAGCAAACATTGAGAGGAATGAGTCTATACCCTCTGGGAGATCATTTACGTATATCAGAAACAGGATAGGTCCAAGTACAGAGCCCTGTGGGACTCCACTGGTGACTTCACGCCAGTCTGAGGTCTCACCCCTCACTGTAACTCTCTGCTTCCTATTGCTTAGGTACTCCCTTATCCACTGGAGCGCCCTACCTGTTACTCCTGCCTGTTTCTCCAGCTTATGCATCAACCTTTTATGGGGTACTGTGTCAAAGGCTTTCCGACAGTCCAAAAAAATGCAGTCCGCCCACCCTTCTCTTTCTTGCTTAATTCTTGTCACCTGTGTGTGTGTGTGTGTGTGTGTGTGTGTGTGTGTGTGGGTGTGTGTGTGTGTGTGTGTGTGTGTGGTGTGTGTGTGTGTGTGTGTGTGTGTGTGGGTGTGTGTGTGTGTTGTGTGTTTGTGTGTGTGTGTGTTTCACTTAGTTGTATTTTACGGGGGTTGAGCTTTGCTCTTTCGGCCCGCCTCTCAACTGTCAATCAACTGTTTACTAACTACACTAACTACTTTTTTTTTTTTTTTTTTTTTTTCACCCACCACACACACACACACCCCAGGAAGCAGCCCGTGACAGCTGACTAACTCCCAGGTACCTATTTACTGCTAGGTAACAGGGGCATTCAGGGTGAAAGAAACTTTGCCCATTTGTTTCTGCCGGGTGCGGGAATCGAACCCGCGCCACAGAATTACAAGTCCTGCACGCTATCCACCAGGCTACCTGGCCCCCATTCCTGTGTGTGTGTGTGTGTGTGTGCGCGCGTATGTGTGTTGTGCGTGTGTGTGTGTGTGTGTGGTGTGTTGTGTGTGTGTGTGTGTGTGTGTGTGTGTGTGTGTGTGTGTGTGTGTGTGTGTGTGTCGCCAGCCACTTACACTACATCTCCTTACCTGCCTCATTATTCCTGTCACATCCTCCCGCCCCGCTCCTTAACACCAGTGCCAAGGAGAGTCCAGCACCCAGAGGCCCGAACTCGCCATTAAACCTTCCAAGTAGAGTCAGTTGAGTCCTAGCTGCGCCAGCAACCTCACAGCCCCTCTCCTGAGCCAGGTAAGTCCACCACGGGCTCACCATAGCCCGTGCTACTAACAACTTTTGGTTGCGAGTAACTGAATCTAAAACAGCAACAGCTACCAACAACCAGAGACTCCTGGACCCGCCGCTGACCGTTTGTCGGCCGACTTGGCAGCTCTGACTGCAGCGTGTGTGCTGGCCACCCAAGGACAAGAAGTACGACTAGAGGACACACAGGTGGAAACAGGAACACAAACGAGCCGCTTGTATGTTAGCAGGTATTCCTTTATGCCTCGTTGGCTTCACTTCTTGCAAGATCGGCGGTCGATGCTCGTAGGACCAAGTGATTGGACACCGTTCCTTCACATGGTTCTCATATCCCAACCCTTAGTCTCTCTTGACATACCTTTAAAGTGCAATTTAGGCATAGTCTGGGCGTTTCATGCTAATTAATATGCCTTACCCCTTTCAGTGGAAGATTAGTGAACGCGTGGGAGGAACTGACGGACGAGGTGGTTGAGGATAATTCAATCCACGGCCTTCAGAAGTAGATACAGCGGAGTTATATAGTATCTCTTTGTCCGTGTCTGGCGCGCGCATTCACCCTCCACACCATTCCCTGAGGCTTCCGCCCACTCTGAAATTTACGTGTCATACTGCATTGCGGTCGTGCATCAGGGCGGACCTTCATCCCTCCCACACAGCTGTCGCGGACCTGAATCCAGTTCCCCCCAACAATTTCCTGACCTCGCCTTCCACCTTGACATATCACCAGTCGCTTCATTTCTTCTTTAAGTGAATTCTTTCCTTCGATTTGTCGACCATCCTCCCGTCTTATCTTCCCGTCACTGCCGCAACCACCATCTACCACCATCTAAACCACCATCTACCACCATCTCAACCACCAACTACCACCACTCCGTCCCCTAGCGCCCCCTGCATGTCAATCGGGAAGTTTTCTCCCACAACTTGTCATTCAGCTCCACCAACACAAGCACGGTGTAAACACGGCTTCTCACCACCTCCAAGCACGGTGTAAACACGGCTTCTCACCACCTCCAAGCACGGTGTAAACACGGCTTCTCACCACCTCCAAGCACGGTGTAAACACGGCTTCTCACCACCTCCAAGCACGGTGTAAACACGGCTTCTCACCACCTCCAAGCACGGTGTAAACACGGCTTCTCACCACCTCCAAGCACGGTGTAAACACGGCTTCTCACCACCTGCAAGCACGGTGGAACACGGCTTCTCACCACCTCCAAGCACGGTGTAAACACGGCTTCTCACCACCTCCAAGCACGGTGTAAACACGGCTTCTCACCACCTCCAAGCACGGTGTAAACACGGCTTCTCACCACCTCCAAGCACGGTGTAAACACGGCTTCTCACCACCTCCAAGCACGGTGTAAACACGGCTTCTCACCACCTCCAAGCACGGTGTAAACACGGCTTCTCACCACCTCCAAGCATGGCCACCCTTCACTTCTCTTCTTAAGTGGTGATCCTGGTGACATGTTCCGAGTCTTCCGATAGTGCGCGGCGCACCTTACGACCTGCGCGGCGCACCTTAGGACCTGCGCGGCGCACCTTAGGACCTGCGCGGCGCACCTTAGGACCTGCGCGGCGCACCTTACGACCTGCGCGGCGCACCTTACGACCAGGAGAGTGGTTGGGCTTGTGTGGTGATGATGGTGATTTACTGATAGTGGTGATGATGGTGACTTACTGATAGTGGTGATGATGGTGACTTACTGATAGTGGTGATGATGGTGACTTACTGATAGTGGTGATGATGGTGACTTACTGATAGTGGTGATGATGGTGACTTACAGATAGTGGTGATGATGGTGACTTACAGATAGTGGTGATGATGGTGACTTAAGAGACAATAGTGGAGTTGATGGTGGGCGTAATATTATACCTATAATAGGTCCTACTATAATAGGTTCTAATATGATAGGTAGTAATATAATAGGTAGTAATATTATTACTACCTATTATTTATAATGGGTATTAATATTATTACAACCTATCACACCCCCTATTAACTACCAATTACATCCCCATTACTACCTATTACACCCCTATTAACATAACCTAAACTAATATTTACTTATCGAATTTTTAAGCATAAAAAAAAAAATTCCCTTGACTCAATCCGTTGAACAATAAATAATTATGCAGTAATTCGGCCTAAATATATTTACTATTCATCCGGTTCTCTTGATTTGCCACTCCGTAAAAAATCGAGCCTTTTAGGCTAAGCAGAACCCGTACGAAACCCCTCCTAACCTACTGAGTCCGATGCATGGAAAACGAGAATATTTGTTGTTGTATAATGTTGGCGTCGTCAACGTAAAAAACACGACCTATTAGCCGAGAAGACAGGTGGAATTATTTCGTCGTTAGTAGACTCCATTGGGAGAGTTGGGAGAGGCAGCTGAACTATGGAGGCTAAGGGAGGGGGTGGCTCATATATAATTATAATTTGTCTTAAATTGAGGAATG
>WNGS01056905.1:0-11276 GCA_020271785.1 Procambarus virginalis
GCCAGTCTGGGGGTGCCAGCCTGGGAGTGCAGTCTGGGGGTGCCAGCCTAGGGGTGCCAGTCTGGGGGTGCCAGTCTGGGGGTGCCAGTCTGAGGGTGCCAGCCTAGGGGTACCAGCCTAGGGGTGCCAGCCTAGGGGTGCCAGCCTAGGGGTGCCAGCCTAGGGGTACCAGCCTAGGGGTGCCAGCCTATGGGTGCCAGCCTAGGGGTGCCAGCCTAGGGTGCCATCCTAGGGTGCCAGCCTAGAGAAGAGGAAAATGTGCACTCCCTGCACCACAAGAAAGTGTTGGAGCCAAGACTGGCGAACAGTGAGAATCATCAGAACAATAATAGTGGGAACAGACGGGGTAAAAGCTATTCATCAAAGCGAAAGGAAGAGGTGAGATATGTAAGAGCGGGATGATTAACTGGGAACCTTGATGAGTGCGTGCTTCTCTAGCCTGCTAGAGGTCCTCATCACCTTGCTGGTTAAATGGCAGCTTACTGGAGGGTGTCTTCAGCTTGACAAATGACTGCGAGCCTGTTAGTGTGGTGGTTCATGTGGCGATTAGCGGCTTCCGCTGTTATTGTGTATTGGAGGTGTAAAGAGCATCGAGAGGTACAGTGAAGGGAAAAGATGTGTGTGTGTGTGTGTGTGTGTGTGTGTGTGTGTGTGTGTGTGTGTGTGTGTGTGTGTGTGTGTGTGTGTGTGTGTGTGTGTGTGTGTAAGGTTCCTCTCATGTATTCCAGCATACATGCTTGTCTATAGTTGACTTAGTAGCATTCATATATACACACACACGTGCTTATATTTTGATATAAGCTTACCTTTTTCCAGGCGGCTCTTGCACCACAAGAACCTTTCACTCTCTCAAACCATCTAACCACATCTCCGACCGTGTCCTTCACTGTGGCCGCTCTTCCCTTCCAGATATCAACCAGACGCCAGTCGCCTGCATCTACCCTATTCCACTGCTGGTGTTCAGTAGGCTTCAGGCACCATACTGACATGCTCACACTACATCAGTCTATTTCACCAACTTCCCTATCCAGTCTTTCCTCGTTCCGGCCTCTCATGCCTCCTCAATTGGATGGTTGAGTGCACGTTTATCCAGACATGTTAAGGTATTTTACATAGGATACATCGGCGATTTGTCTTAGAACTCCCTAGATCTTGTGCTCTAGATCTTGTGCTCTGGATCTTGTGCTCTGGATCTTGTGCTCTGGATCTTGTGCTCTGGATCTTGTGCTCGGGATCTTGTGCTCTGGATCTTGTGCTCTGGATCTTGTACTCTGGATCTTGTACTCCGGATCTTGTACTCTGGATCTTGTGCTCTGGATCTTGTGCTCTGGATCTTGTACTCTGAATCTTGTACTCTGGTTCTTGTACTCTGGATCTTGTACTCTAGATCACTCAGGTTATTGCAGAGTGATAGGTGCAATATCATTGGACTTTCCTAATTTTTTTCCATATATTGGCGCCTGGAAGAATATTCGTCTCTCTCCCTTGGCTATCTCTTAACTCTCATTCGAATTCAAGTTACGGGCTCACCATAGCCCGTGCTACTTGGAACTTTGTTCCAGGTAGCGAATCTTTAACAACAACAACATCTCATTCGAATTTTCAAGTTACAACTCCACTCTTGTCCCACTCATTACAGCTCCTCACATTTCACCTTTCATACTCCCATTGGTACCTCACTCTTCCCTCATAACTTTCGTCACACATGTTTTCAAGTGTCTTGTCCTCTTGACCTCACGTCACTCTATCTCGTAGCTCTATCTCGTAGCTCTATAAGGCTCTATCACATGCTCATCAGCTTGTTCATTCCTCGCCTGTGATGTAGTCTTGCTTTACTTGTATGAATCTTCAGCTTCATTCTCATACACTCTAGAGGTCATCTCCTGGCTGTGTGTACCAGAGGTCATCTTCTGGCTGTGTGTACCAGAGGTCATCTTCTGGCTCTGTGTGTACCAGAGGTCATCTCCTGGGTCCATGTGTACCAGAGGTCATCTCCTGGCTCTGTGTGTACCAGAGGTCATCTCCTGGGTCTGTGTGTACCAGAGGTCATCTCCTGGCTCTGTGTGTACCAGAGGTCATCTTCTGGCTGTGTGTACCAGAGGTCATCTTCTGGCTCTGTGTGTACCAGAGGTCATCTCCTGGGTCTGTGTGTACCAGAGGTCATCTTCTGGCTGTGTGTACCAGAGGTCATCTTCTGGCTCTGTGTGTACCAGAGGTCATCTTCTGGCTGTGTGTACCAGAGGTCATCTTCTGGCTGTGTGTACCAGAGGTCATCTTCTGGCTGTGTGTACCAGAGGTCATCTCCTGGGTCTGTGTGTACCAGAGGTCATCTCCTGGCTGTGTGTACCAGAGGTCATCTCCTGGGTCTGTGTGTACCAGAGGTCATCTCCTGGCTGTGTGTACCAGAGGTCATCTTCTGGCTGTGTGTACCAGAGGTCATCTCCTGGCTGTGTGTACCAGAGGTCATCTTCTGGCTCTGTGTGTACCAGAGGTCATCTCCTGGGTCTGTGTGTACCAGAGGTCATCTTCTGGCTGTGTGTACCAGAGGTCATCTTCTGGCTGTGTGTACCAGAGGTCATCTTCTGGCTGTGTGTACCAGAGGTCATCTTCTGGCTGTGTGTACCAGAGGTCATCTTCTGGCTGTGTGTACCAGAGGTCATCTTCTGGCTGTGTGTACCAGAGGTCATCTTCTGGCTCTGTGTGTACCAGAGGTCATCTTCTGGCTGTGTGTGTACCAGAGGTCATCTTCTGGCTGTGTGTGTACCAGAGGTCATCTTCTGGGGTCCATATGTACCAGAGGTCATCTCCTGGGGTACATATGTACCAGAGGTCATCTTCTGGCTTTATGTGTACCAGAGGTCATCTTCTGGGGTCCATATGTACCAGAGGTCATCTCCTGGGGTCCACATGTACCAGAGGTCGTCTCCTGGGGTCCATATGTACCAGAGGTCATCTCCTGGGGTCCATATGTACCAGAAGTCATCTCCTGGGGTCCACATGTACCAGAAGTCATCTCCTGGGGTCCATATGTACCAGAGGTCATCTCCTGGGGTCCATATGTACCAGAGGTCATCTCCTGGGGTCCATATGTACCAGAGGTCATCTCCTGGGGTCCATATGTACCAGAGGTCATCTCCTGGGGTCCATATGTACCAGAAGTCATCTCCTGGGGTCCATATGTACCAGAGGTCATCTCCTGGGGTCCATATGTACCAGAGGTCAGGAGCCGCCATAGGTAGCATTAAGCTAGAAAATCTACATAAAGCTAAGCGCCAGCGCCAGCAGCAGCAATAACATATCAAGCAACACTTAACTCATCAGTGTACATAAAGCCGAGGGGCCTGTTATCGTCACCATTATAGTAAGGCTTATGGTATCGCTCCTGCTCCAGTGAACCACGTTCACTATGTTATTGAGTGTGGCGGTGGCCCGCGGCGAGACTCCCTTGATGGTGGGTTGATGGGGGGTTGATGGGGTGGGGTAGAGCACTATACATGCCCGCGGTTGTGTGGTGGCACGCCCGGCTTGTTAGTGACCCATCGAATCACCTCGTTGGCCCATCTCTGCTTGACCTTACTGCCAACACTACCAATCAGGGGCCAGATTCGCGAAGCAGTTACGCAAGCACTTACGAACCTGGGGCCAGATTCACGAAGTAGTTACGCAAGTACTTGTTAACGTGAACATCTTTCCTCAATCTTTGATGGCTTTGGTTACATTTATTAAACAGTTTACAAGCATGAAACTTGCCAATCAACTGTTGTTATTGTTATAAACAGCCTCCTGGTGCTTCGGAGCTCATTAACTCTTTAATTATTGTAAACAGAGCCGTTAAAATTGAGAAAACATGTACAGGTTCGTAAGTGCTTGCGTAACTGCTTCGTGAATCGGGCCCAAGGTTCGTAAGTGCTTGCGTAACTCCTTCGTGAATCTGGCCCGTAGCTCTTTAATGAGTCAATTTAGAAGAGTTTTACTAAGTTTTACCACATACAGGTCAACACGCACCAACATGGCTTCTTGAGGTTATCTTGAGATGATTTCGGGGCTTTAGTGTCCCCGCGGCCCGGTCCTCGACCAGGCCTCCACCCCCAGGAAGTAGCCCGTGACAGCTGACTAACACCCAGGTACCTATTTTACTGCTAGGTAACAGAAACTAGGGTGAAAGAAACTCTGCCAATTGTTTCTCTCCGGCGCCTGGGATCGAACCCAGGACCACAAGATCACAAGTCCCGCGTGCTGTCCGCTCGGCCGACCGTCTCCCTGGCTTCAGAGACCAGAACGGCTTCAGAGAGCTTCAGACCGGCTTCAGGCTTCAGAGAAGAGAAATCACACCTATAACTCTGCTGAAGTTCTGTGATAAAGTAACACAAATAAGAGAACACAAGGAGCCGGCCGAGCGGACAGTACGCTGGACACGTGATCCTGTGATCCTGGGTTCAATCCCGGGTGCCGGCGAGAAACGATGGTCAGAGTTTCTTTCACCCTATTCCCCTGTTATCTAGAAGTAAATAGGTACCTGGGAGTTAGTCAGCTGTCACGGGCTGCTTCCAGGTGTGTGTGTGTGTGTGGTGTGGAAAAAATAGTAGTAGTAGAAACAGTTGATTGATAGTTGAGAGGCGGGCCGAAAGAGCAGAGCTCAACCCCCGCAAGCACAACTAGGTGAATACAGAGCAGGTTGGGTGGAGTGTATTTGTGGACTGCCAGAAAGCCTTTGACGCAGTCCACACGAGAGACTCCTACGTAGACTTGAGAAGCTCACACAAGAAAGTGTGTGTGGGGGGGGGGGGCGGAGGGGGCAAGGATGGGGTAGGACACCACCACAGTACTTCCCAGAAGCCTCAACACACCCCCTCCCTCCCCCCCCCCCCATGACACCACAGGGTAACAAGAAACTGAAGAAATACTAATAAAAAGCAGAAAGACGCAGTTACAGACACGAACCCGTGTTGACGGAGTAATTAGTACGAGCGTCACCACTATAGCCTTCCTCCCAACCCAACCACGCCTACCTCCCCCCCCCTCACCTTACCTCCCTCCCCACCACCCCTCCACCTCCCTCCACCCTCAATCACACACACACACACACACACACACACACACACACACCCACCACAACACACACACACACACACACACACACCACACACACACACACAGACTGTGGTCTGTGGTCTGGTAGCTGGTGGACAGCACGCAGGACTCGTAAATCTGTGGGCCGGGTTCAATTCCCGGATTCGATTCCTGTGTGCTAGGTCTGGTAGCTGGTTTGTGGCCTGGTAGCTGAGTGGACAGCACGCAGGTCTCGTAATTCTGTGGCCCGGGTTCGATTCCCGACCAGGCAGAAAAAATAGCAAAGTTTCTTCACCCTGAATGCTCTGTTACCTAGCAGTAAATAGGTACCTGGGAGTTAGTCAGCTCTTACGGAGCTGCTTCTTGGGTGGTGTGTGGTGTGGAAAAAATGTAGTTGTTAGTAGCAGTTGATTGACAGTTGAAGAGCGGGCCGAAAGAGCAAAGCTCGACCCCCGCAAGCACAACTAGGTAAATACAGATCTGACTTCAATAGCACTCCAAATGACTGTCAGTGAACTGTAAGGTAGGGGTCATGTGTAAGGTCAAGGGCCCGTGTTGTAGGGGTCATGTGTAAGGTCAAGGGCCCGTTGTAGGGGTCATGTGTAAGGTCAAGGGCCCGTGTAGGGGTCATGTGTATAGGTCAGTGGCCCGTGTGGTAGGGGGTCAGGTTGTAAGGTCAAGGGCCCGTTGTAGGGGTCATGTGTAAGGTCAGTGGCCCCGTTGTAGGGGGTCATGTGTAAGGTCAGTGGCCCGTTGTAGGGGTCATGTGTAAGGTCAAGGGCCCGTTGTAGGGGTCATGTGTAAGGTAGGGGTCATGTGTAAGGTAGGGGTCATGTGTAAGGTTGAAGTCACTGTGGGAGAAGGGAAAACGCCTGGGACCCACCCACCTCCTTCACTGACGTCACTGAGGGATGGTGTAGGAGGCGCAGTGGTGTTGAATTCTTTCTTCATTCTCGTTATTTTCTTATTTGTTCGTAGGTCGAACTACATTCTTGAATTCTTCTACTTCTCGAGGGTTCGACTTCTCGTCGCTACGGTGCTGCGTGGCTGTCCCTGGTGAGGACGGGGTCTTCAATGTGTGTAGCGGCTTGGTCTGGAACTGTAAGCCAAGCTTGGCTAGAGGGACCCGATCAGTAGAAGATGTAATGGTTTCGTCACTGAGAAACTCTCGTATACACAAAGAAATCGCAATAACATGATATAGCTTTTTTTTAAGAAACTTGATTGCAGAGAGCAGCATATTGCACAGATGATGCTGTGGTTTCATCATGGTGAGAAAGCTGGTTGCAGAGGGCGGGGTCTGCAACAGATGCGACAGCCGAAGATACTGGAGTTGGTGGAGCAGGTGAAACTATGTCTGTTAACTGTTACTGTTGGTAAATTAGATTCTCAATTAACAGCCTATTGATGGTCTTGAAGAGGCTGTGGTTCATCCCGGCAATCTGTCAACAATGGGGAGTAGATCGTCAAACTGTCGTGTCGCCTGAGCCGGTTGGCAGAGTCGTCGGCTGGGTATAGACCTACCCAGCCTGTATAGGCTGAGAGTGGTGTACCGCCAAGCCTTTTTTTTTTATTATTTATTTTATTTTTTTTATTATTATTTTCTACCACAGACGTGGCCACACATTTACAATGCTAACCAGCATATATGCATTTTCTCTGTCCTCCATGGACAGGGTGAGAGAGCTATAACATATAGTTCAGGGATTTATTGAACAATCAACCACAGAAGGTGATGCTGGGATTCAGTCAACTTTCAGTCAATTAGGAACGCAGCTGAGTGACTAACTGCCGTGCGAGTGTTACAAGACGCTGGTCTAGACGTCAGTAATATGGGAATTTTGTTTTGAAATTGCAACGTGAGCATCTGCACAAAAGTATACCTCGTTGGCCTAGTTTTTCTACCACAGGACGTGGTCACACACATCTACAATGCTAAACCAGCATATATAATTTTCTTCTGTCCTCCATGGACAGGGACGTCGGCCTAGTGCATGACACTCCTGGAAGTGGTTGTCGCAGGCGCATATACTGCATTTTCATGTGTTACTGTCATATATAACAAGCTTATAACACTGAGCTGGAAGTCTCTACTGCTCATATGACAAAACCCCCTGAAGCCATTTTCTTCAGCAGGGGTTACTTGCTCACAAGACTCCAAACATCAGCCTCAGTTTGAACAAATCCACAAGGGCCGTGACGAAAGATTTGAACCTGCGTCCGTTCGACAGCCTCAGTGTTGTCTTCTTTCCAGATGATTTTCCTCGAAATAGCAGCCATGGTCGGGGTTAAGTAGTTGACGCTCTCAACAACCCCGGTGGGTGGTAGACTTCTCAGCTATTCGGAAAATGCTGTGTTGTGACGGCGGAACCGGTGGTCGCAGCCTGGAAACCGGTGTCCGCAGCCTGGAAACCGGTGTCCGCAGCCTGGAAACCCGTGGTCGCAGCCTGGAAACCCGTGGTCGCAGCCTGGAAACCCGTGGTCGCAGCCTGGAAACCCGTGGTCGCAGCCTGGAAACCCGTGGTCGCAGCCTGGAAACCCGTGGTCGCAGCCTGGAAACCCGTGGTCGCAGCCTGGAAACCCGTGGTCGCAGCCTGGAAACCCGTGGTCGCAGCCTGGAAACCCGGGTCGCAGCCTGGAAACTGGTGTTATCACGGCCTGGAAACCCCTTGCTGGAAGAGTAGCAACAAGTTTGCCTCTTGCGATGCGTGTTAAATTGTAAGAGGCTAATGAGTCTCTTCAGGGGCTCTTGACTACAGAAGAGAGCGAGTAGCACCACTACTGTCACCTAAGCTGTCGACAGCTGCCCTGATGCCGCCGACAGTATTAACTGCTTCACTCAAGGGAATCGAACTTCGATCTTGTAGATCATTGGTAGGCACCAGTAGGCGAGTACTAGCAGCACTGAGACCCGACTGTTAACGCCTTACAGCCCGAATTAGCGATTGGAGAACACGCCGTGTTGCTGTGTTGCACAAGGAATGGTTACCCCATGAGCCTGGTTTACCCCATATGAGACTGGTTCACCCCCCCAATGAGCCTGGTTTACCCCATAGCCTGGTTACCCCCCATGAACCTGGTTTACCCCCCATGAGCCTGGTTTACCCCCCACATGAGCCTGGTTTACCCCCATGAGCCTGGTTTACCCCCCCATGAGCCTGGTTTACCCCCATGAGCCTGGTTTACCCCATGAGCCTGTCTACCCCCATGAGCCTGGTTTACCCCCATGAGCCTGGTTTACCCCCATGAGCCTGGTTTACACCCATGAGCCTGATTTACCCCCCATGAGCCTGGTTTACCGCCATGAGCCTGGTTTACCCCCCATGAGCCTGGTTTACCCCCATGAGCCTGGTTTACCCCCATGAGCCTGGTTTACCCCCATGAGCCTGGTTTACCCCATAAAGCTGGGTTTATTTCAGGAACCAAGCTATATAGTCGTAATGTCTTTGCGCCTCTCTCCTGATAACTACCTTACCTCATAAGTCTAATTGACCTATTTTGACGAATTACATTTTTTATATTTTGAAAACTAAAGGTATAAGTTTTCAAAGTGAAAATATTGATAAACTGTTTCTGAAAGTGTTTTTGAGGGGATGACTTAATAAAAAAAATTACCCAGGGCTTTTACCTCGTCAGGGAGCCGCCGATAGAATAGCGAAAAAAACTCTTATATAGTCGTAAGGGCTTGGCGCTTACCCCTGATAGTTCCCCTTCCCTATTATTCTTTCGCCACCTGTGCTACTAACACCAGAGGGCTCACACGGGAGCTCCGTTGGTGTTAACCCACTCTGGTGAGCCCAATCACACCCGGGATTGGGCCTCAACAAGTCCTACTACTGGGGATTCGGCTCAGAACTGGTCAGTGGGCACGAGTACACACCTGCTGGTTGATGGGGTTTGGGAGTTGTTCTACTCCCAAGCCGGCCCGAGGCCAGGTTTGATTTGTGAGAGCTTGGTCCACCAGGCTGTTTGCTTGGAGCGGCCCGCAGGCCACATACCCCACACAGCCTGGTTGGTCCGGCACTCCTTGAGGGAAACAATCTAGTTTTCCTCTTGAAGATGTCCACGGTTGTTCCAGCATTATTTCTTACACCCTGAGCCACTATGGCTTACCCTCTTTCTCCTAGTCTTAGGGTGACCTTCTTAGTTTCCCTAGAACTAGAAGTTCTATCGTTCTATGTATGTTGTTGTTCGACCTGCAATTTCTCTCTCTTCTCTCAGCAATCCTCACTAGGACAAGGTCAAACACGGTTGTCTAACAAGCATTTATTTTTGCAGCTTCTATATCACTGCTACATCACTTAATGACGAATCCACGATATACCACTGATACGTCAACTCTGGACGCAGCACGTCCCTCATTCATGAACTTGTAATTCCGTTACCACAAAATAATCAACTATATCCTGTCATCGAAACACAAATAACATTCATTAAATAAAACCCTCCTCTCAATTTCACATTCCAAGCAAAGGCCTCTACTGTGGGGTTCCTCCCCTGAATTAGTACGGATCTAAGTACCGATCCTAGAGGTACTCTGTTACTCTACGCCAGTCCGACTCTTCACCTCAATGTTACACTCCACCCGTCCTCGCAATTCAGTAAGTCATATATGGCACTTGATTATACTAGCTGTGCGATAGGTGTATATACTAAACATGATAGTTTACCTTGAAAAGCTTCATAGAAAATCACCGGACCTTATCCTAACCATTGTATATATGTGTAAGATGAAAGCACTCTGTATTACTGTCGTAATTACAAGTTATTACTAACCTATACCTACATATAGGTATGGTAAGGTTAATAATGTAAGTGTAAGGTAATAACAATTATTACCTAAGCTATACCTATAATTGTTAAGTAACAATTGAATACGAAGCTATAAGATGCTTATCTTAACATACTAATCAAGGACTAGGTAAGGTCGGTGTGTTTTCTATGAAGCTTGTCAAGATAAACTATTATGTGTTTACGTATGGTCATCTATGCTCACTAATATTTAATAGGAGTCATATTCAACTATACGAATTTGCTGAGGACAGGTTGTGTGACCTCTGACCGCCTGTACCATTTAGGTACTCTCTTCATCATGTCAAGTGTTGTTCAGTACTCCTACCTGCTCTCTAAGTCAACCCTTGGGCTAGACGGTACAGGACGGCTCACTTCTGCGGGTCGGCTGTAATCCCGATTGCGAGTGGTTGGGCACCATTCCTTTCCCCCCCCCCCTCCCGTCCCATCCCAAATCCTATCCTGAACACCTTCAGTGTTATATAGCGTAATGGTTTAGTGCTTTCTCCTTAATCACCTTACCTTACCTACTGCCCCTTTCAGCTATATATAGTAGTCTCTTGTCTAGATACTGTGTCAAAGGCTTTTTGGCAAGTCCATAAAGATACAAGCTACCCAACCTTTTCTGTCTCGTCATTTGTTTTAATTTGTCATAGAACTGCAATAGGTTTGTTAGGCATGATTTTCTCCTCTGAAGCCATGGTGGTTGTTTGTTTACATATCTGATCCGCTCTAGGGGCCAGATTCACGAAGCAGTTACGCAAGCACTTACGAACCTGGGGCCAGATTCAACGAAGCAGTTACGCAAGCACTTACGAACCTGGGGCCAGATTCACGAAGCAGTTACGCAAGCACTTACGAACCTGGGGCCAGATTCACGAAGCAGTTACGCAAGCACTTACCGAATGTGTAGATCTTTCCTCAATCTTTGACGACTTTGGTTACATTTATTAAACAGTTTACAAGCATGAAAACTTCCCAATCAACTGTTGTTATGTTATAAACAGCCTCCTGGTGCTTCAGAGCTCATAACTGTTAATAATTGTAAACAAAGCGCCAAAGAATGAGAAAAAGATGTACAGGATCGTAACGCTTACGTAACTGTTTCGTGAATCTGGTCCTAGGTGTTTAACTTGTCTATCTCATTATCCTTACGAGTGAAGTGATATACATATAGCAGGTATACAGGATAGAATACAATCACTAGCCAGCAGAGAGAGAGCCGGGAGGAACCCATATCCAGAATTATTGGAACCTTGACGGATGAAGGGAAGGAATTATCAGGGGAAAATCGCCAAGCCAACCACTTGTGGACGTCGGGGGATTGAACGCCGACCTGCATGAAGCGAGACCGTCGCTCTACGTCCAGCCCAAGTGGTTGGGCAACTTGAGGGAACTACTGTTACAAGGAGATG
>WNGS01056918.1:0-31603 GCA_020271785.1 Procambarus virginalis
GGGGGAGGATCAGGGGCGTTAAGGTGGCTAAGCAGTGCATCTTAGGTGAGTGGTCTGGTGGAGGAGGTGGTGTTGGGTTGACTCAGTCTGGGTGGCTATGATCTCCGTGGAGCTGTGACTTTGGCTCGTGAGCTGTGGGTTGGAGCACGGTTGTCAGTTGCGTAAGTCTGGGATCCTAGCAACCCAATTAACCCGTTTCAGCGTGAATACAAGTATCCGTGTGTCCCAAGGTATTATTTGAGGGCAACCCCCAACTGCCAGTTGATTCGCACTATCACGAGGTTCTAGCTGGATCGGCATAGCAGCACTACCAGGCAGGGTGTCACAGGGCGCAAGCTCTTGCTGTGGCCCCACCTGGGAGGACAGGACGAATACCCTACTGCACTTTCACCACACAGGGGGAGGTCCCGACCTGGAGAGGAAGAAAGGTTTAGCAGAGGAGAGAAAGAGTGCTATACACGACAATACACATTACGTAAGTTAGACCCTCCAGCTGTCCCTGGTTGTATTCAGGGTGGCAGTTCGGGTTGGCTCACTAGGTAATATATCTTTGCACGCGATCTCACTGATAAAGCTGTGAATCTACACCGTGAACACGTCGAGAGAAGCGCGTTTTGTTGGGAGAAGTGTGGGAGGTTTGTGGGTGCTGTTTTGGTGGTGTGCTGCCCCTGGGTAGTGGGGCTCTGGCCCCAAGATAGTTACTACGCTAAGAATGTGGCCCCAGATAGTTACTACACTAAGAATGTGACCCCAGATAGTTACCACACTAAGAATGTGGCCCCCAGATAGTTACACACACAGAATGTGGCCCCAGATAGTTACTACACTAAGAATGTGACCCCCAGATAGTTACCACACTAAGAATGGCCCCAGATAGTTACCACACTAAGAATGTGGCCCCAGATAGTTACCACGCTAAGAATGTGGCCCCAGATAGTTACCACGCTAAGAATGTGGCCCCAGATAGTTACCCACACTAAGAATGTGGCCCCCAGATAGTTACCACACTAAGAATGTGCCCCGATAGTTACCACGCTAAGAATGTGGCCCCAGATAGTTACCACGCTAAGAATGTGGCCCCCAGATAGTTACCACGCTAAGAATGTGGCCCCAGATAGTTACCACACTAAGAATGTGGCTCCCAGATAGTTACCACACTAAGAATGTGGCCCCCAGATAGTTACCACACTAAGAATGTGGCCCCAGATGGTTACCACGCTAAGAATGTGGCCCCCAGATAGTTACCACGCTAAGAATGTGGCCCCCAGATAGTTACCACACTAAGAATGTGGCCCCAGATAGTTACCACACTAAGAATGTGGCCCCAGATAGTTACCACGCTAAGAATGTGGCCCCAGATAGTTACCACACTAAGAATGTGGCCCCCAGATAGTTACCACGCTAAGAATGTGGCCCCCAGATAGTTACACACTAAGAATGTGGCCCCAGATAGTTACTACACTAAGAATGTGGCCCCAGAAAGGGTTACCACGAGAGTATGCTCGTCTGGGCTGACCAGGCGGCGCCTGACCACTGCGGCGCAAGCTAGCAGCTGGGGCTACTGGCGTTCTGCATCTCTGGTGCTGAATCCATGCTGCTGATCACAGTGGTGGTTGTGATGTCAGATAGTTGTAAACGGTGGCCCCATGAAACTACAAAATGCAGGGGCAGGTGGTTGCAGGTGCGGGGCGCTCAAACAGCGTACCGCCTAGATCTCACTTTGAGCGTCACGTGCTGCTGCTACCGGTGCCAAGAGAGGAATGATGTGAAGGTCTACCCACGGTGTCACACCACCACCCGACCCCGAACCCCTACCAATGAACCAGCCTCTCCTCTGTCTCCCAACCGCCTCCTCCTCCAGGCACACCAGCCACCCAAACTGCCACTGCCCCACCTACTGACCACCATCCTGAACCACCAGGAGGTCGTCATTCTGGCTTGTGTCAAAGCAATATTAAACCATATGATACAAGCTCACCTAGTCGTCCGCCAAATATTACAAAAGCAAACGGAACTTGAGAAAGCCCTCTGCCAGATTAAAACGACTTAGGACCAAATGCTCAAAATCCTGCAACAGCAGAGTTCGTGAAGTGGAGGTCTGGAAGCCAGAGCCTGGTGCAAGATGATGCAACACATGCTGCCGAGGTACGTCAGCAGACACAACAAGGACAACAACACAACAGCGTACGCAGCAACACCACTGCAGACAGCAACACCAAACACCATGGAATACCGATAACACACGTGAACATAATAATTACACGCATAGCGCATCTGATGACAAGCAACCTCAAAATGGATAATCACATCGAAGAACATCTCACTATACTACAATGGAACTGCAAAGGAGTTCGCAATAGAATTAATGACATCATACAGTACGTCCGTGAACATCAAACTGACGTCAGAGTGCTACAGGAGACGCTGATGAGTGATGACTTCAACCCAAGATTCAGCGGTTATCGCAAGTTCTCCCTGTCCTCTGGGGAAAGAAAACGGGGTCTCATCACTTTTGTAAACAACAACATTCCCGCACAGATTATTGATGACCTCCACATGGGGGATGAGTATGAATCACTGGGAGTAATCCTTCACCTAAACAATAATGCTCTACATATAATCAACCTATATGTGCCACAGAGTAAACTTAACCTTGACACACTACCTGAATTTGTTAATGAAGAACCTACCCTGCTGGTCGGTGACCTTAATGCCAGACACCCACACTTTGGTGCCAACTGCCATCAGCCCAATGTCAATGGACGGAAACTGTCACTCTGTTTCACCCAGTGACCACTGGTCACTGATTATCACCAACGACATGAGTAAGAGAAGGATAGAGACAAATAAAAGAAAAAGGTTATCACTAGGACCGGATATGAGGCCGCACTTCATAAACACGATGAGTGACTGGTTCACGGAATACCAAATCCCAGAAGACATTGATACACTTGTTGATGACCTAAATAAACAAATTGAGAGCTGTCTCGGAGTTCCGAGCCGTATGACTGGGCGAAGTAACCCTCAGATTAAGAAAATACAATGATATGAGGACGATTACATAAAGATTCTCAATGCCAATGTAAGAGACATTAGTAGAGAGTATCGGAGATATCTCACTGAAAGCAACCAAGAGCTGTTTAAAACTGTGTGTTAAGTTGCCAGAGAAGAGAAGATTAAAGAGCAGGAAAGACAATGGCTTGACTTTACTATCTCCAGTGGAAGAAAAACATCTGCAAGACAAGTGTGGGCAAAAATTCAGATAGCTAAGGAGGGCAGAACCCAGCCTGCGGCTCACAAAGACCCCCAGGGTAAGGCTGAAGAACTAGTTCGCAAGTGGAGTGATGCAGTATCCTCCTCCTTCCTCCCTGCAGAAATCAGCAGGAACAGCTCCTGCGACATAATGACGTTAGGATAACAAGAGCACAATCTAGTGATGACGAATAAGGGAAACCAATCACAGCCCAGGTGGTAAGGGGTGGCTATGAAAAGGGTAAAAGAACAGCATCTGGTGAAGATGGCATCACCTGCGACATAATGCACTGTGTGAGTGTGTCTGGGAATCCACTACTCCACCTGTTTAACAAGTCATCCTAAGTGAAGTGTTGCCCACATAATGGAAATACGCAATAATTGTTCCCATACCGAAGCCCAATGACCCTGGGTATTGTCAGCAACATCATCATGCCAAGGTAACTGAGGAAAGGAGGATAGAGCACAAATCAGCGAATCTGTATGATGATACAACATAGTTGCAGCTGGCAATCCCCAATCATTATAGACAAACGAAGAGGATGTGGCTGCGGGAGAGAATCGGTAATAGCGAGAATCTGTCTTTGATACAAATATCAATAGAAATTCGGAATGGAAACAACAGCTGAGCAGCGGAGTTGCAGAATCTGTGATGAGAGTGATGGACACCGCCTTGACCACTACCTGAGAGAATGTGAACATCTAAGAGACATTAGAAATATGTGGAATAATAACCCCCATTGTTTGAGTTAAGAAAACTATTTGTGAAATATTGATACTGCTCTTAAAAAGATTTCCCCATTTTGCACCAGCAGGATAACGTAAGACTTTAAGGGTTATCTTGAGATGATTTCGGGGCTTTTTTTTTGTGTCTCCGCGGCCCGGTCCTCGACCAGGCCTCCACCCGCAGGAAGCAGCCCGTGACAGCTGACTAACACCCAGTACCTATTTTACTGCTAGGTAACGAGGCATAGGGTGAAAAAAGTTTTCACACCCTATGCCTCTGTTACCTAGCAGTAAAATAGGTACCTGGGTGTTAGTCAGCTGTCACGGGCTGCTTCCTGCGGGTGGAGGCCTGGTCGAGGACCGGGCCGCGGAGACACAAAAAAAAAGCCCGAAATCCTCTCAAGATAACCCTTAAAGTCTTACGTTATCCTGCTGGTGCAAAATGGGGAATCTTTTTAAGAGCAGTATCAATATTTCACAAATAGTTTTCTAACTCAAACAATGGGGTTTATTATTCTACACATATTTCTAATGTCTCTTAGATGTTCACATTCTCTCAGGTAGTGGTCAAGGCGGTGTCCATCACTCTCATCACAGATTCTGCAACTCCGCTGCTCAGCTGTTGTTTCCATTCCGAATTTCTATTGATATTTGTATCAAAGACAGATTCTCGCTATTACCGATTCTCTCCCGCAGCCACATCCTCTTCGTTTGTCTATAATGATTGGGATTGCCAGCTGCAACTATGTTGTATCATCATACAGATTCGCTGATTTGTGCTTCTATCCTCCTTTCCTCAGTTACCTTGGCATGATGATGTTGCCTGACAATACCCAGGGTCATTGGGCTTCGGTATGGGAACAATTATTGCGTATTTCCATTATGTGGGCAACACTTCACTTAGGAATGACTTGTTAAACAGGTGGAGTAGTGGATTCCCAGACACCTCACACAGTGCATTATGTCGCAGGTGATGCCATCTTCACCAGATGCTGTTCTTTTACCCTTTTTCATAGCCACCCCTTACCACCTGGGCTGTGATTGGTTTCCCTTATTCGTCATCACTAGATTGTGCTCTTGTTATCCTAACGTCATTATGTCGCAGGAGCTGTTCCCTGCTGATTTCTGCAGGGAGGAAGGAGGAGGATACTGCATCACTCCACTTGCGAACTAGTTCTTCAGCCTTACCCTGGGGGTCTTTGTGAGCCGCAGGCTGGGTTCTGCCCTCCTTAGCTATCTGAATTTTTGCCCACACTTGTCTTGCAGATGTTTTTCTTCCACTGGAGATAGTAAAGTCAAGCCATTGTCTTTCCTGCTCTTTAATCTTCTCTTCTCTGGCAACTTAACACACAGTTTTAAACAGCTCTTGGTTGCTTTCAGTGAGATATCTCCGATACTCTCTACTAATGTCTCTTACATTGGCATTGAGAATCTTTATGTAATCGTCCTCATATCATTGTATTTTCTTAATCTGAGGGTTACTTCGCCCAGTCATACGGCTCGGAACTCCGAGACAGCTCTCAATTTGTTTATTTAGGTCATCAACAAGTGTATCAATGTCTTCTGGGATTTGGTATTCCGTGAACCAGTCACTCATCCTGTTTATGAAGTGCGGCCTCATATCCGGTCCTAGTGATAACCTTTTTCTTTTATTTGTCTCTATCCTTCTCTTACTCATGTCGTTGGTGATAATCAGTGACCAGTGGTCACTGGGTGAAACAGAGTGACAGCTTCCGTCCATTGACATTGGGCTGATGGCAGTTGGCACCAAAGTGTGGGTGTCTGGCATTAAGGTCACCGACCAGCAGGGTAGGTTCTTCATTAACAAATTCAGGTAGTGTGTCAAGGTTAAGTTTACTCTGTGGCACATATAGGTTGATTATATGTAGAGCATTATTGTTTAGGTGAAGGTTACTCCCAGTGATTCATACTCATCCCCCATGTGGAGGTCATCAATAATCTGTGCGGGAATGTTGTTGTTTACAAAAGTGATGAGACCCCGTTTTCTTTCCCCAGAGGACAGGGAGAACTTGCGATAACCGCTGAATCTTGGGTTGAAGTCATCACTCATCAGCGTCTCCTGTAGCACTCTGACGTCAGTTTGATGTTCACGGACGTACTGTATGATGTCATTAATTCTATTGCGAACTCCTTTGCAGTTCCATTGTAGTATAGTGAGATGTTCTTCGATGTGATTATCCATTTTGAGGTTGCTTGTCATCAGATGCGCTATGCGTGTAATTATTATGTTCACGTGTGTTATCGGTATTCCATGGTGTTTGGTGTTGCTGTCTGCAGTGGTGTTGCTGCGTACGCTGTTGTGTTGTTGTCCTTGTTGTGTCTGCTGACGTACCTCGGCAGCATGTGTTGCATCATCTTGCACCAGGCTCTGGCTTCCAGACCTCCACTTCACGAACTCTGCTGTTGCAGGATTTTGAGCATTTGGTCCTAAGTCGTTTTAATCTGGCAGAGGGCTTTCTCAAGTTCCGTTTGCTTTTGTAATATTTGGCGGACGACTAGGTGAGCTTGTATCATATGGTTTAATATTGCTTTGACACAAGCCAGAGTGACGACCTCCTGGTGGTTCAGGATGGTGGTCAGTAGGTGGGGCAGTGGCAGTTTGGGTGGCTGGTGTGCCTGGAGGAGGAGGCGGTTGGGAGACAGAGGAGAGGCTGGTTCATTGGTAGGGGTTCGGGGGTCGGGTGGTGGTGTGACACCGTGGGTAGACCTTCACATCATTCCTCTCTTGGCACCGGTAGCAGCAGCACGTGACGCTCAAAGTGAGATCTAGGCGGTACGCTGTTTGAGCGCCCCGCACCTGCAACCACCTGCCCCTGCATTTTGTAGTTTCATGGGACCACCGTTTACAACTATCTGACATCACAACCACCACTGTGATCAGCAGCATGGATTCAGCACCAGAGATGCAGAACGCCAGTAGCCCCAGCTGCTAGCTTGCGCCGCAGTGGTCAGGCGCCGCCTGGTCAGCCCAGACGAGCATACTCTCGTGGTAACCCTTTCTGGGGCCACATTCTTAGTGTGGTAACTATCTGGGGCCACATTCTTAGTGTGGTAACTATCTGGGGCCACATTCTTAGCGTGGTAACTATCTGGGGGCCACATTCTTAGTGTGGTAACTATCTGGGGCCACATTCTTAGCGTGGTAACTATCTGGGGCCACATTCTTAGTGTGGTAACTATCTGGGGCCACATTCTTAGTGTGGTAACTATCTGGGGGCCACATTCTTAGCGTGGTAACTATCTGGGGGCCACATTCTTAGCGTGGTAACTATCTGGGGCCACATTCTTAGTGTGGTAACTATCTGGGGGCCACATTCTTAGTGTGGTAACTATCTGGGGCCACATTCTTAGTGTGGTAACTATCTGGGGCCACATTCTTAGCGTGGTAACTATCTGGGGGCCACATTCTTAGCGTGGTAACTATCTGGGGCCACATTCTTAGTGTGGTAACTATCTGGGGCCACATTCTTAGTGTGGTAACTATCTGGGGGCCACATTCTTAGTGTGGTAACTATCTGGGGCCACATTCTTAGTGTGGTAACTATCTGGGGCCACATTCTTAGCGTGGTAACTATCTGGGGCCACATTCTTAGTGTGGTAACTATCTGGGGCCACATTCTTAGTGTGGTAACTATCTGGGGCCACATTCTTAGTGTGGTAACTATCTGGGGCCACATTCTTAGTGTGGTAACTATCTGGGGGCCACATTCTTAGTGTGGTAACTATCTGGGGTCACATTCTTAGTGTAGTAACTATCTGGGGCCACATTCTTAGCGTAGTAACTACCTTGGGCCAGAGCCTCCACCACCCAAGGCAGCACCCAGCCAAACTAGCCCACACTTCCTCCCAGTCAACAACAGCGCTTCCTCTCGACGTGTTCACGGTGTAGATTCACAGCTTTATCAGTGAGATCGCGTGCAAAGATATATTACCCTAGTGAGCCAACCCGAACTGCCACCCTAAATACAACCAGGGACAGCTGGAGGGTCTAACTTACGTAATGTGTATTGTCGTGTATAGCACTCTTTCTCTCCTCTGCTAAACCTTTCTTCCTCTCCAGGTCGGGACCTACCCCCTGTGTGGTGAAAGTGCAGTAGGGTATTCGTCCTGTCCTCCCAGGTGGGGCCACAGCAAGAGCTTGCGCCCTGTGACACCCTGCCTGGTAGTGCTGCTATGCCGATCCACTGCTAGAACCTCGTGATAGTGCGAATCAACTGGCAGTTGGGGGTTGCCCTCAAATAATACCTTGAGGACACACGGATACTTCGTATTCACGCTGAACCGGGTTTAATTGGGTTGCTAGGATCCCAGACTTACGCAACTGACAACCGTGCTCCAACCCACAGCTCACGAGCCAAAGATTCACAGCTCCACGGAGATCATAGCCACCCAGACTGAGTCAACCCACCACCACCTCCTCCACCAGACCACTTCACCTAAGATGCACTGCCTTAGCCACCTTAACGCCCCTGATCCTCCCCCTGACCTTGACGGAATAGGACATCATATATACCAGATCACCCAGACTCCTTACACCACCATCACTCCCATCGTCAACGGAATAAAGCTCTTTTTACCCTCTGAACCTGACCTGTATGCTTGCCTCACCCCTCAAAGCCCGAGCAGGACTACTGACACTAGGACTTACCCCCACAATGACCTCAGAGCACAAGCATAACTGCACTGTTGTGCAGGACAAGCTGCAGGAATGGTCGAACAAATGGCTGTTAGAGTTTAACCCAAGCAAATGTAATGTAATGAAGATAGGGGTAGGAAGCAGGAGACCAGATACAAGGTATCATTTGGGAGATGAAATACAAAAAGAGTCAGAGAGAGAGAAAGACCTGGGGGTTGATATCACGCCAGACCTGTCCCCTGAAGCTCATATCAAGAGGATAACATCAGCAGCATATGCCAGGTTGGCTAACATAAGAACGGCCTTTAGAAACTTGTGTAAGGAATCTTTCAGAACATTATATACCACATATGTCAGACCAATCCTGGAGTATGCGGCTCCAGCATGGAGTCCCTATCTAGTCAAGCATAAGACTAAACTGGAAAAGGTTCAAAGGTTTGCCACCAGACTAGTACCCGAGCTGAGAGGTATGAGCTACGAGGAGCGACTGCAGGAATTAAACCTCACTTCGTTGGAAGACAGAAGAGTTAGGGGGGACATGATCACCACATTCAAGATTCTCAGGGGAATCGACAGGGTTGATAAAGACAGGCTGTTTAACACAAGGGGCACACGCACTAGGGGACACAGGTGGAAACTGAGTGCCCAAATGAGCCACAGAGATATTAGAAAGAACTTTTTTAGTGTCAGAGTGGTTGACAAATGGAATGCATTAGGAAGCGATGTGGTGGAGGCTGACTCCATACACAGTTTCAAGTGTAGATATGATAGAGCCCATTAGGCTCAGGAAACTGTACACCTGTTGATTGACGGTTGAGAGGCGGGACCAAAGAGCCAGAGCTCAACCCCCGCAAGCACAACTAGGTGAGTACAACTAGGTGAGTACTGTTGTTGCCTTCATTGTAGACACCACCCTCCTCTCCACGGTAACAACCTTAGACAAGACAACGTATTACCGACGTCGGTAAAGCCAACAATATCATCATAGAAGACCTCTTCCTCCCACCCAACACCAAGATCCTCAGAATCCGCTGCTCCTCCCCCACTGAAGCTGAATCCTTCCTCACTAAGGGCTTTATATTAGACCACATCTCCATCCCACACTTTAACCTCAAGAAAAGCTCATACCAAAATGTCTAATATCCCCATCTCACAGGAAGGTTAGTCATACATGAATCAGGAGACAACATCATATGCGAGGCTGATCTATTAGCCTGTACTAGTACACTCTGGGTAGAGCACATGAATATCTTCCAATATTTCTGAGTGTATGAAGTAGTTACAGAGCTCAAAGTACCTCATACCATTTGGTCTGAAATTATTGATAACATGACAATCACAGATAAAGTGTTG
Organism: Procambarus virginalis; assembly: GCA_020271785.1. Taxonomy (NCBI): domain Eukaryota; kingdom Metazoa; phylum Arthropoda; class Malacostraca; order Decapoda; family Cambaridae; genus Procambarus; species Procambarus virginalis. The sequence continues at coordinate 9,989 of WNGS01056918.1, forward strand.
GAGAGTTTGTCCCAGCTCTTGTTCACAGTTTACAGTTGGAATGTTCACCATTGTGGGAGTCATTACCTGCAGCCACCTGCCATAGGTATTGATATCCCAGCCTAATTCTGGCAATTACCATGTTATACTGTCTAGTGGACGATTTATGTTGCCCGTACATGTAGTGGACACGTAGTGGAGTATGTGCATGTAGTGGACATGTAGTGGAGTATGTGCATGTAGTGGACACGTAGTGGAGTATGTGCATGTAGTGGACATGTAGTGGAGTATGTACATGTAGTGGAGTATATACATGTAGTGGACATGTAGTGGAGTATGTACATGTAGTGGACATGTAGTGGAGTATGTACATGTAGTGGACATGTAGTGGAGTATGTACATGTAGTGGACATGTAGTGGAGTATGTACATGTATTGGACATGCAATGGACATGTAGTGGAGTATGTACATGTAGTGGAGTATGTACATGTAGTGGAGTATGTACATGCAGTGGAGTATGTACATGTAGTGGACATGTAGTGGACATGTAGTGGAGTATGTACATGTAGTGGAGTATGTACATGTAGTGGACATGTAGTGGAGTATGTACATGTAGTGGACATGTAGTGGAGTATGTACATGTAGTGGACATGTAGTGGAGTATGTACATGTAGTGGTCATGTAGTGGAGTATGTACATGTAGTGGACATGTAGTGGAGTATGTACATGTAGTGGACATGTAGTGGAGTATGTACATGTAGTGGAGTATGTACATGTAGTTTAGTATGTACATGTAGTGGACATGTAGTGGAGTATGTACATGTAGTGGACATGTAGTGGAGTATGTACATGTATTGGACATGCAATGGACATGTAGTGGAGTATGTACATGTAGTGGACATGTAGTGGAGTATGTACATGTAGTGGACATGTAGTGGAGTATGTACATGTAGTGGAGTATGTACATGTAGTGGAGTATGTACATGTAGTGGACATGTAGTGGAGTATGTACATGTAGTGGACATGTAGTGGAGTATGTACATGTAGTGGAGTATGTACATGTAGTGGACATGCAGTGGACATGTAGTGGAGTATGTACATGTAGTGGACATGTAGTGGAGTATGTACATGTATTGGACATGCAGTGGACATGTAGTGGAGTATGTACATGTAGTGGACATGTAGTGGAGTATGTACATGTAGTGGACATGCAGTGGACATGTAGTGGAGTATGTACATGTAGTGGACATGTAGTGGAGTATGTACATGTATTGGACATGCAGTGGACATGTAGTGGAGTATGTACATGTAGTGGACATGTAGTGGAGTATGTACATGTAGTGGACATGTAATGGAGTATGTACATGTAGTGGACATGCAGTGGAGTATGTGTAATGCCTGGGTACTTAACATATGTACACTGTATACATTTTAGTAACTCTGTGATCGCCCCTCTACCCACTGTATAATTCTCTTACTATCTTCACTTAATACCCCAGCTTAACACTGTTACAGACCAGTACGACCCCTCACTGGACGGTCACGAATATAACCTGATATTAATGAGGACACCACAAGGATAGGGGTTATTAATTTTCTTACCTTGATACGCTGCCACCACCTTCCGTATAACTTGAATGTGTCTATAATTATTGGTCCCCAGGAAGGGAGGGACTCGATAATCAGGGAACTCAACAGGCAAGTGATTGAATTTGAATGGATTAATACTTTAGTCTTACTGAACTGAACGGGAGACTCTCGATCGACTTTATTATTCATAAGATGGAGAAACACAGGGGAATTTCCAAATAGCAACTGAATATCACAAGAATGAATAACACAGTCAAATAATCAAAGGGGGTAGATAACTCACCAAAATGACATTAACAAATTTTATTATTGAAACTGTATATTTAAATCACAATTGAAAATATAGCCTACTCTGACTAACGCGAGGCAAATGGTGCTTAATACTGATATACAAGAAACATTGGAGCACACTACCTTCAATACTGCAGCTTGCCAAATGATGTTGAATGGCTGCCCGCAGGTCAGTTGACCTGTCCCCAAGTTGAACTCCCCAGACACACTAACTTCTCTGTCTTAAAAAAAACGCTTACCAGTGGAAACAGGCTCCACCCCCTAGCTCCTAGGTCCAAATAACTCCGCCTATCCCAAGCCTAGGGCCAATGGATTTAACATAACTAGGTGATCTAGAAACCGGGCCAATGGCATGGACAGGCACTACCCTGAGGGACTCTGTCTCTCTACTCAACCAATGAACACAGAGTGTCACTCTTAGGCCAGCCAACTCTTGAATTAGCTCCGCCCCCCTAGGTCCTGGGACATAGGCCTGCTCTAAAAGTGATGTTTTACTCCCGTAGGCTCCTGAACCATTCCCACGGTACAAACAGGGAAACCCCACGGTCGACTGGCACCCGCTGCCTTACTAGAAACTTGAGAAAAACGGTAATTTGTCACAGTAATAAAACTGTCAACTGGAGTGGCCAAGAAGGAGGGGAAAATGACCAGATTTCGGACTGACAAATCCATTACATATGTACATGTAGTGGACATGCAGTGGAGTATGTACATGTAGTGGAGTATGTACATGTAGTGGACATGCAGTGGAGTATGTACAAGTAGTGGACATGCAGTGGAGTATGTACATGTAGTGGACATGTAGTGGAGTATGTACATGTAGTGGACATGTAGTGGAGTATGTACATGTAGTGGAGTATGTACATGTAGTGGACATACAGTGGAGTATGTACATGTAGTGGACATACAGTGGAGTATGTACATGTAGTGGAGTATGTACATGTAGTGGAGTATGTACATGTAGTGGAGTATGTACATGTAGTGGAGTATGTACATGTAGTGGACATACAGTGGAGTATGTACATGTAGTGGACATGTAGTGGAGTATGTACATGTAGTGGACATACAGTGGAGTATGTACATGTAGTGGAGTATGTACATGTAGTGGACATGTAGTGGAGTATGTACATGTAGTGGACATACAGTGGAGTATGTACATGTAGTGGACATGTAGTGGAGTATGTACATGTAGTGGACATTTAGTGGAGTATGTACATGTAGTGGACATACACTGGAATATGTACATGTAGTGGACATACAGTGGAGTATGTACATGTAGTGGACATGTAGTGGAGTATGTACATGTAGTGGACATACAGTGGAGTATGTACATGTAGTGGACATGCAGTGGAGTATGTACATGTTGTAACACCCATGACCCCCCCCCCCCTAGAGTTCTCAACCAGGGAAGTCGGCTCCAAGAGGTCAGCCCAGATGACCTCCGGTTTTCTTGTATGTTGATTAAAAATTCCTGGGTTAGTCTTATTCAGCACAGGTTCAAGTATGTAATATTTCATGATACTCTTGTCAACGGGGTAAGGGAGTAGACCCCCAGATCCTCATGTGTAGACATGCTTGGATTTCCCCTTTTACCAGGTCAAGGGTCAGCCACACACGAAATTAATAAGTCCTCTCTTGAAACAGTTTATGGTTTATGTCAAACAAGTTTAATGATAAATTCTTGAGTGTTTGTGCACGTGTGGCCGACCTCTTATTTCGTGGTGTAGGTTTCACAATAAATCTTCCCCCCCCCTTTTGTAATGGTGTATATAGGGGCCTGTAGAGCTAGGGAGAGAGAGAGAGTACGGTGCTCCCGGATCGAGGCCGGTTCTGTGACGATCATCCACAGGCCGGGAGAGACAGTGTCCCGACACGGAGAGACAGAGGGCTTGTTTAAGGTAATGTGTGTGATCTCTGTAATTTTGTTCCATGTCTAAATTTCTTAACTTGTTGCCAGTGTTAGAGTAGAATTATCGTGGTGTTTAGTATAATTTGGTATCTCAATAAACTCATGTTAAATTTCCCGTCTGTGTCAATTGTTGAATCCTCTTAGAATCTTTTGATATCGTGGCTGACAACCGTCTCATATTTAATGACAGTTATAGAAAGTACTCTCCAGCCAAGCAATGTTTCTTGCCTCGTTGCTTGATTGTCTCAGTGGTCAAAGCAGATGGTGGCAGCGTATTTAATCCTGTGTAGCATTTCCTTGTTGACAGTGTACCTTTGGTCCGGTGTAACCATCATATGTCAGCTCATATTACAAGTGTTCAATACCAGTGTTACCAAGTGCAACTGATAGAAGTGTTACTCAGGATAAGAAGTGTGTACATTTATTAGTTAGTATTCATTATAGAAGGTCACAGTGGTGACTATTTCACCAAGTTTTACATGGGGTTATCGTACCCAATGTTACAATGTTGGCAGTAGAGGTAGCCAATGTTACAATGGCAGCAGTAGGGTTGTCAATGTTACAATGGTAGCAGCGGTGTGTTCCAATAAGTTGTGGGTGTGTTCACAATTTATTGGGGTCCCGCACGCCTGCTGCTCGGGTTCGTTGCTGTTTGTATGTTTAGGCGGCTCGCGATTTCGTTGCTCGGAACCATACGTATACGTATTAAGTGTTATGATTTAGTGTGTCATACGGGAAACTAGAGAAAGGTTTGGGTATGCACGTCGCTCTGAAATCTATGGACAGAAATTAGTTCTCGTTTCTCTGCATAGCTTTCAGGGGTGTACAACTCAGTTATATGTTGTACAGCAATCTGTTCGGCAGGTTGTCTGAGAAATTATCAGGGAAGGACGCTTACTGATAATTTCGGAGGTTACTACGAGGTGCCTCGAGTTCTAGGTTTTAACGGGAAGTCGCAGACGGCGTACTGTCGCCTAGAGTGTGGCTGAGTTATCATCATAGAGGGGTCATGTCATGTTTGCAGCGAGGCTGACTTCAAACATTCTAGTCGTGAATTGTGTCTTAGGGAGGACGGCCCTAGTGTTGGATGTCTGTCCCCAAGGCGGTCAGACGTAGCTACCGGTCGTGGCTCACCAAAGAACAATCGTAGGTTAATCACCACGAGAGAAGCCTTAAAATTAGTTCCGGTAGTCGTTACAAGGATGCTTCGTCACCTAGAGTAGTCTTACAATTAGTTAAGGGAATTCTTAGTTAAGTATATTGTAGTTTATTTTCATTATTTTACTCAGATTCTTTTCGTAAGTGCAAGGAATTTCAGTGTCGATAAGGTTGTATGTGCACCTGACCGTCTCTTGGTGTGCACATATGTGTATATGTGTTCTCATGCGACGATCTCAGGGAGTGTTTATACGAAGCTGTCAACCTGTCAACACCCTGGTTCATCTTGGGCGCGCAGTCATAACCCTCGTCCACTCAGAAAGGGTACTGTCATATGTCACGCGGGTATATTGTGTTTACAGCGCGTGTGCGTTTGTTCTGATTTACTTTTTAATGTTCATTCGTTACATAGAACATTGCGTTAAATTTGAAGTTAATATGACCTCGCTGACAAAGTTACAAATATTGTGTTATTTTGTGGAATTCTATGTTTATTGGCAATTTGTTTGATTTTATATGTCTGTCATGTTCACAGAAAATGGTACCATCCGTTTTCTATGTGCGGCGGCTGGACGCCACTAGAGAAGGTAAACAGCACACAGGACGCCTGCCAAGCTTGGAGCTACTCTATCATGTAATCGTCTGTTAAGTATTAAAGTCAGTAACCAGGAATGACTTTACATCAACCTTACTACCAAGACTATCTCAGCTATACACAGACACCACACTGGCGACGAGGATGAACTGGGAACGCAGGTATTTTGTTCAACAAAACACAAGGAAGGAGCATGCTGCTTCGCCCAGAGGAGGAAGGAGAAGCTGTCTGTGAGCACCATACCCGATGCTGTATGCAACCCCATGCTGTGTGCTGACTGTTGCTGTGTGCTGATCGTTGCTGTGTGCTGGCCGTTGCTGTGTGCTGGCCAATGCTGTGTGCTACCCAAGCTGTGCTGATTGTTGCTGTGAGAGAGGAATCTGCCGACGCTGTGTACGAAACGACGCTTTGATGCAGTGTACAAACCCGATGTTTTGGTTACGAAACGACGCTTCGTGCTACAAAATTCTTCACACTGTGAACCTACTGCTGCCTACTGCTGTACCAACTGCTGCCTACTGCTGCCTATTGCTGCCTACTGCTGCCAACTGCTGCCAATTGCTGTACCAACTGCTAACAACTGCTGTGTTGCTGTGAGTAGGAACAATTGAGCCGAGAACACATCACAACTGGAGTCATGGAACAAGACTCAAGCNGTATCCTGGCCGGGGAGGATTTACTGGGCGCAATGCCTTAACTGTAGCCTCTGTTTAACGCAACAGTAAAATGTGTACGTGGATGAAAAAAACGATTCTTCGCGGCGGGGATCGTATTCCAGGACCTGCCCGAAACGCTACGCGTACTAGGGCTGTACAGGAGTGTAACAACTCTTGTATATATCTCAAAAAAAAAAATGCCTAGAGCAGCAGACCTCACATCCCCAGTATTGTCTGCGGAGTTGTGAGGGACGCTCACGATGCGTGTACGTGCACCACGTACTTACTACGCACGGCGAGGGAGCACGACCCAGGGACAGGAAGTTACACCATCACGCTAGTCACCAGCCGGCGGACGTGACTAACCTCCTCCCACACGTCACCTCACAGACCACAGTCTCTGCCACACAACTGACAACACAGCCTCACTCAGTTAAGTATATTGTTAACACGTCACCTCACAGACCACAGTCTCTGCCACACAACTGACAACACAGCCTCACTCAGTTAAGTATATTGTTAACACGTCACCTCACAGACCACAGTCTCTGCCACAACTTGACAACACAGCCTCACTCAGTTAAGTATATTGTTAACACGTCACCTCACACACCACAGTCTCTGCCACACAACTTGACAACACAGCCTCACTCAGTTAAGTATATTGTTAACTTCTTCCCACACTGGGCGTCTTACTGATGTTATGTTAACTTCTTCCCACACTGGGCGCCTTACTGATGTTATGTTAACTTCTTCCCACACTGGGCGCCTTACTGATGTTATGTTAACTTCTTCCCACACTAGGCGCCTTACTGATGTTATGTTAACTTCTTCCCACACTGGCCGTCTTACTGATGTTATGTTAACTTCTTCCCACACTGGGCGCCTTACTGATGTTATGTTAACTTCTTCCCACACTGGGCGCCTTACTGATGTTATGTTAACTTCTTCCCACACTGGGCGCCTTACTGATGTTATGTTAACTTCTTCCCACACTGGGCGCCTTACTGATGTTATGTTAACTTCTTCCCACACTGGGCGTCTTACTGATGTTATGTTACCTTCTTCCCACACTGGGCGCCTTACTGATGTTATGTTAACTTCTTCCCACACTGGGCGCCTTACTGATGTTATGTTAACTTCTTCCCACACTGGGCGTCTTACTGATGTTATGTTAACTTCTTCCCACACTGGGCGTCTTACTGATGTTATGTTAACTTCTTCCCACACTGGGCGCCTTACTGATGTTATGTTAACTTCTTCCCACACTGGGCGTCTTACTGATGTTATGTTAACTTCTTCCCACACTGGGCGCCTTACTGATGTTATGTTCATAATTTAATTATTAATTTTGTCATGTGGGGCGACTTTGTTGGGCAGTGTCACTCATCCTGTGAGTGGACACACCGCCATAGTGACAGTATTTATTCAGCGTCACTCATCCTGTGAGTGGACACACCGCCATAGTGACAGTATTGGGCAGCGCCACTCATCCTGTGAGTGAACAAACCGCCATAGTGACAGTATTTATTCAGCGTCACTCATCCTGTGAGTGGACACACCGCCATAGTGACAGTATTGGGCAGCGCCACTCATCCTGTGAGTGGACACACCGCCATAGAGACAGTATTGGGCAGTGCCACTCAACCTGTGAGTGGACACACCCCTATAGTGACAGTATTGGACAGCGCCACTCATCCTGTGAGTGGACATATCGCCATAGTGACAGTATTGGACAGCGCCACTCATCCTGTGAGTGGACACACCGCCATAGAGACAGTATTGGGCAGTGCCACTCAACCTGTGAGTGGACACACCCCTATAGTGACAGTATTGGACAGCGCCACTCATCCTGTGAGTGAACATACCGCCATAGTGACAGTATTGGGCAGCTCCACTCATCCTGTGAGTGGACACACCGCCATAGTGACAGCATTGGGCAGCGCCACTCGTCCTGTGAGTGGACACAACGCCATAGTGACAGTATTGGGTAGTGCCACTCATCCTGTGAGTGAACACACCCCCATAGGGAAAGTATTGGGCAGCGCCACTCATCCTGTTGAGTGAACACACCGCCATAGTGACAGTATTGGGCAGTGCCACTCATCCTGTGAGTGGACACACCGCAATAGTGACAGAATTGGGCAGCGCCACTCATCCTGTGAGTGGACACACCGCCTAGTGACAGTATTGGGCAGCGCCACTCATCCTGTGAGTGGACACATCGCCATAGTTATAGTATTGAGCAGTGCCACTCATCCTGTGAGTGGACACTCCGCCAAATTGCCAGTATTGGGCAGTGCCACTCATCCTGTGAGTGGACACACCACCATAGTGACAGTATTGAGCAGTGCCACTCATCCTGTGAGTGGACACACCGCCATAGTGACAGTATTGGGCAAAGCCACTCATCCTGTGAGTGGACACACCGCCATAGTGACAGTATTGGGCAGCGCCACTCATCTTGTGAGTGGACACACGGCCATAGTGACAGTATTGGGCAGCGCTACTCATCCTGTGAGTGGACATACCGCCATAGTGACAGTATTGGCAGCGCCACTCATCCTGTGAGTGGACATACCGCCATAGGACAGTATTGGACAGCGCCACTCATCCTGTGAGTGAACATACCGCCATAGTGACAGTATTGGGCAGCTCCACTCATCCTGTGAGTGGACACACCGCCATAGTGACAGTATTGGGCAGCGCCACTCATCCTGTGAGTGGACACAACGCCATAGTGACAGTATTGGTAGTGCCACTCATCCTGTGAGTGGACACACCACCATAGTGACAGTATTGGGCAGCGCCACTCATCCTGTGAGTGGACACAACGCCATAGTGACAGTATTGGGTAGTGCCACTCATCCTGTGAGTGGACACACCCCCATAGGGAAAGTATTGGGCAGCGCCACTCATCCTGTGAATGGACACACCGCCATAGTGACAGTATTGGGCAGCGCCACTCATCCTGTGAGTGGACACACCACCATAGTGACAGTATTGGGCAATGCCACTCATCCTGTGAGTAGACACACCGCCATAGTGACAGTATTGGGCAGCGCCACTCATCCTGTGAGTGGACACAGCCATAGTGACAGTATTGGGCAGCGCCACTCATCCTGTGAGTGGACACACCGCCATAGTGACAGTATTAAGCAGTGCCACTCATCCTGTGAGTGGACACACCACCAAAGTGACAGTACTGGGCAATGCCACTCATCCTGTGAGTGGACACAACGCCATAGTGACGGTATTGGGGGGATGCCACTCATCCTGTGAGTGGACACACCGCCATACTGAGAGTATTGGGCAGCGCCACTCATCCTGTGAGTGGACACACCACCATAGTGACAGCATTGGGCAGCGCCACTCATCCTGTAAGTGGATACAACGCCATAGTGACAGTATTGGGTAGTGCCACTCATCCTGTGAGTGAACACACCCCCATAGGGAAAGTATTGGGCAGCACCACTCATCCCGTGAGTGGACACACCACCATAGTGACAGTATTGGGCAGCGCCATGCATCCTGTGAGTGGCCACACCGCCATAGTGACAGTATTGGGCAGCGCCATGCATCCTGTGAGTGGACATACCGTTATAGTGACAGTATTGGGCAGCGTCACTCATCCTGTCAGTGGACATACCGCCATAGTGACAGTATTGGGCAGCGTCACTCATCCTGTCAGTGGACATACCGCCATAGTGACAGTATTGGGCAGCGCCATTCATCATGTGAGTGGACATACCGTTATAGTGACAGTATTGGGCAGTGACACTCATCCTGTGAGTGGACAAACCGTTATTGTGACAGTATTGGGCAGTGACACTCATCCTGTGAGTGGACATACCGTTATAGTGACAGTATTGGGCAGCGCCACTCATCCTGTGAGTGGACAAACCCGCTGAGTTTTTCATCTTGTCCCTTGTACACAGGCACAGCTGGGACTTGCTTAACTGTCCTAAGTGAACAGCTTATCAAGCAAGAAGATGAACATCTGTCAACCGCATCTGTCAAAGGAGCCGGTCGGCCGAGAGGACAGCACGCTGGACTTGTGAGCCTGTGGTCCTGGGTTCGATCCCAGGCGCCGGCGAGAAACAATGAGCAGAGTTTCTTTCACCCTATGCCTCTGTTACCTAGCAGTAAAATAGGTACCTGGGTGTTAGTCAGCTGTCACGGGCTGCTTCCTGCGGGTGGAGGCCTGGTCGAGGACCGGGCCGCGGAGACACAAAAAAAAGCCCCGAAATCATCTCAAGATAACCCTTAAAGTCTTACGTTATCCTGCTGGTGCAAAATGGGGAAATCTTTTTAAGAGCAGTATCAATATTTCACAAATAGTTTTCTTAACTCAAACAATGTGGGGTTTATTATTCTACACATATTTCTAATGTCTCTTAGATGTTCACATTCTCTCAGGTAGTGGTCAAGGCGGTGTCCATCACTCTCATCACAGATTCTGCAACTCCGCTGCTCAGCTGTTGTTTCCATTCCGAATTTCTATTGATATTTGTATCAAAGACAGATTCTCGCTATTACCGATTCTCTCCCGCAGCCACATCCTCTTCGTTTGTCTATAATGATTGGGATTGCCAGCTGCAACTATGTTGTATCATCATACAGATTCGCTGATTTGTGCTTCTATCCTCCTTTCCTCAGTTACCTTGGCATGATGATGTTGCCTGACAATACCCAGGGTCATTGGGCTTCGGTATGGGAACAATTATTGCGTATTTCCATTATGTGGGCAACACTTCACTTAGGAATGACTTGTTAAACAGGTGGAGTAGTGGATTCCCAGACACCTCACACAGTGCATTATGTCGCAGGTGATGCCATCTTCACCAGGTGCTGTTCTTTTACCCTTTTCATAGCCACCCCTTACCACCTGGGCTGTGATTGGTTTCCCTTATTCGTCATCACTAGATTGTGCTCTTGTTATCCTAACGTCATTATGTCGCAGGAGCTGTTCCCTGCTGATTTCTGCAGGGAGGAAGGAGGAGGATACTGCATCACTCCACTTGCGAACTAGTTCTTCAGCCTTACCCTGGGGGTCTTTGTGAGCCGCAGGCTGGGTTCTGCCCTCCTTAGCTATCTGAATTTTTGCCCACACTTGTCTTGCAGATGTTTTTCTTCCACTGGAGATAGTAAAGTCAAGCCATTGTCTTTCCTGCTCTTTAATCTTCTCTTCTCTGGCAACTTAACACACAGTTTTAAACAGCTCTTGGTTGCTTTCAGTGAGATATCTCCGATACTCTCTACTAATGTCTCTTACATTGGCATTGAGAATCTTTATGTAATCGTCCTCATATCATTGTATTTTCTTAATCTGAGGGTTACTTCGCCCAGTCATACGGCTCGGAACTCCGAGACAGCTCTCAATTTGTTTATTTAGGTCATCAACAAGTGTATCAATGTCTTCTGGGATTTGGTATTCCGTGAACCAGTCACTCATCCTGTTTATGAAGTGCGGCCTCATATCCGGTCCTAGTGATAACCTTTTTCTTTTATTTGTCTCTATCCTTCTCTTACTCATGTCGTTGGTGATAATCAGTGACCAGTGGTCACTGGGTGAAACAGAGTGACAGTTTCCGTCCATTGACATTGGGCTGATGGCAGTTGGCACCAAAGTGTGGGTGTCTGGCATTAAGGTCACCGACCAGCAGGGTAGGTTCTTCATTAACAAATTCAGGTAGTGTGTCAAGGTTAAGTTTACTCTGTGGCACATATAGGTTGATTATATGTAGGGCATTATTGTTTAGGTGAAGGGTTACTCCCAGTGATTCATACACATCCCCCATGTGGAGGTCATCAATAATCTGTGCGGGAATGTTGTTGTTTACAAAAGTGATGAGACCCCATTTTCTTTCCCCAGAGGACAGGGAGAACTTGCGATAACCGCTGAATCTTGGGTTGAAGTCATCACCCATCAGCGTCTCCTGTAGCACTCTGACGTCAGTTTGATGTTCACGGACGTACTGTATGATGTCATTAATTCTATTGCGAACTCCTTTGCAGTTCCATTCTAGTATAGTGAGATGTTCTTCGATGTGATTATCCATTTTGAGGTTGCTTGTCATCAGATGCACTATGCGTGTAATTATTATGTTCACGTGTGTTATCGGGTATTCCATGGTGTTTGGTGTTGCTGTCTGCAGTGGTGTTGCTGCGTACGCTGTTGTGTTGTTGTCCTTGTTGTGTCTGCTGACGTACCTCGGCAGCATGTGTTGCATCATCTTGCACCAGGCTCTGGCTTCCAGACCTCCACTTCACGAACTCTGCTGTTGCAGGATTTTGAGCATTTGGTCCTAAGTCGTCTTAATCTGGCAGAGGGCTTTCTCAAGTTCCGTTTGCTTTTGTAATATTTGGCGGACGACTAGGTGAGCTTGTATCATATGGTTTAATATTGCTTTGACAAAAGCCAGAATGACGACCTCCTGGTGGTTCAGGATGGTGGTCAGTAGGTGGGGCAGTGGCAGTTTGGGTGGCTGGTGTGCCTGGAGGAGGAGGCGGTTGGGAGACAGAGGAGAGGCTGGTTCATTGGTAGGGGTTCGGGGGTCGGGTGGTGGTGTGACACCGTGGGTAGACCTTCACATCATTCCTCTCTTGGCACCGGTAGCAGCAGCACGTGACGCTCAAAGTGAGATCTAGGCGGTACGCTGTTTGAGCGCCCCGCACCTGCAACCACCTGCCCCTGCATTTTGTAGTTTCATGGGACCACCGTTTAGAACTATCTGACATCACAACCACCACTGTGATCAGCAGCATAGATTCAGCACCAGAGATGCAGAACGCCAGTAGCCCCAGCTGCTAGCTTGCGCCGCAGTGGTCAGGCGCCGCCAGGTCAGCCCAGACGAGCATACTCTCGTGGTAATCCTTTCTGGGGCCACATTCTTAGTGTGGTAACTATCTGGGAGCCACATTGTTAGCGTGGTAACTATCTGGGGCCATATTCTTAGCGTGGTAACTATCTGGGGGCCACATTCTTAGTGTAGTAACTATCTGGGGCCACATTCTTAGTGTGGTAACTATCTGGGGCCACATTCTCAGTGTGGTAACTATCTGGGGGCTACATTCTTAGCGTGGTAACTATCTGGGGGTCACATTCTTAGCGTGGTAACTATCTGGGGCCACATTCTTAGTGTAGTAACTATCTGGGGGTCACATTCTTAGCGTAGTAACTATCTGGGGCCACATTCTTAGCGTAGTAACTACCTTGGGCCAGAGCCTCCACCACCCAAGGCAGCACCCAGCCAAACTAGCCCACACTTCCTCCCAGTCAACAACAGCGCTTCCTCTCGACGTGTTCACGGTGTAGATTCACAGCTTTATCAGTGAGATCGCGTGCAAAGATATATTACCCTAGTGAGCCAACCCGAACTGCCACCCTAAATACAACCAGGGACAGCTGGAGGGTCTAACTTACGTAATGTGTATTGTCGTGTATAGCACTCTTTCTCTCCTCTGCTAAACCTTTCTTCCTCTCCAGGTCGGGACCTTCCCCCTGTGTGGTGAAAGTGCAGTAGGGTATTCGTCCTGTCCTCCCAGGTGGGGCCACAGCAAGAGCTTGCGCCCTGTGACACCCTGCCTGGTAGTGCTGCTATGCCGATCCACTGCTAGAACCTCGTGATAGTGCGAATCAACTGGCAGTTGGGGGTTGCCCTCAAATAATACCTTCAGGACACACGGATACTTCGTATTCACGCTGAACCGGGTTTAATTGGCTTGCTTGGATCCCAGACTTACGCAACTGACAACCGTGCTCCAACCCACAGCTCACGAGCCAAAGATTCACAGCTCCACGGAGATCACAGCCACCCAGACTGAGTCAACCCACCACCACCTCCTCCACCAGACCACTTCACCTAAGATGCACTGCCTTAGCCACCTTAACGCCCCTGATCCTCCCCCTGACCATGACGGAATAGGACATCATATATACCTGATCACCCAGACGTCTTCCTTACACCACCATCACTCCCATCGATAACGGAATAAAGCTTTTTTTACCCTCTGAATCTGATCTCTATGTTTGCCTCATCCCCAAAGCCCGAGCAGGACTACTGACACTAGGACTTACCCCCACAATGACCTTAGAGCACAAGCACAACTGCACTGTTGTTGCCTTCAATGTAGACACCACCCTCCTCTCCACGGTAACAACCTTACACAACGTATTACCGACGTCGGTAAAGCCAACAATATCATCATAGAAGACCTCTTCCACCCACCCAACACCAAGATCCTCAGAATCCGCGGCTCCTCCCCCACTGAAGCTGAATCCCTCCTCACTAAGGGCCTTATATTAGACCACATCTCCATCCCACACCACTTTAACCTCAAGAAAAGCTCATACCAATATGTCACCCAATGCATCAATGCTATCTCCTCAGAGGGGACAATGTGGGCCCTGTGACAGTGGTGTCTCCTCAGAGGGGACAATGTGGGCCCCTGTGACAGTGGTGTCTCCTCAGAGGGGACAATGTGGGCCCTGTGACAGTGGTGTCTCCTCAGAGGGGACAATGTGGGCCCCTGTGACAGTGGTGTCTCCTCAGAGGAGACAATGTGGGCCCTGTGACAGTGGTGTCTCCTCAGAGGGGACAATGTGGGCCCTGTAACAGTGGTGTCTCCTCAGAGGAGACAATGTGGGCCCCTGTGACAGTGGTGTCTCCTCAGAGGAGACAATGTGGGCCCCTGTGACAGTGGTGTCTCCTCAGAGGAGACAATGTGGGCCCCTGTGACAGTGGTGTCTCCTCAGAGGAGACAATATGGCCCTGTGACAGTGGTGTCTTCTCAGAGGAGACAATGTGGGCCCTGTGACAGTGGTGTCTCCTCAGAGGAGACAATGTGGGCCCCTGTAACAGTGGTGTCTCCTCAGAGGAGACAATGTGGGCCCCTGTGACAGTGGTGTCTCCTCAGAGTGGACAATGTGGGCCCTGTGACAGTGGTGTCTCCTCAGAGGAGGCAATGTGGGCCCCTGTGACAGTGGTGTCTCCTCAGAGGGGACAATATGGCCCTGTGACAGTGGTGTCTCCTCAGAGGAGGCAATGTGGGCCCCTGTGACAGTGGTGTCTCCTCAGAGGGGACAATGTGGGCCCCTGTGACAGTGGTGTCTCCTCAGAGGAGACAATGTGGGCCCCTGTGACAGTGGTGTCTCCTCAGAGGAGACAATGTGGGCCCTGTGACAGTGGTGTGTTGTATCATCAGCGGTGTTGTTGATGATAGTGAGGGAGACGCTGCTCGTCCCCGCAGCCGTCATCAGGATGCCCATCCTCCCAACCCTTTACCGCTTTCCTAACTTTTCATCTCGTTCCCTACTCCTTCATCCCCTTCCTTACTCTTCACCACCTTCACTACCCATTCCCACCTTTTCTACCCTTCATTTGAGAGATTTCTTAGGCAATTTGAGAATGCAGTTGTATTAGTATTGGGAAATCTATTGATAGCTCCAATAGTCAAGAAGGATTTGAGGGATTTAATCGAGGACTGAGCAAAGGTAGATTCACAGTAGCCATCTCTATCACTAATAGCACTAGTGAAAATGAAGATGTTTTAGTAATAGATAGCTGTGCCACCTCCTTTTTTATTTAGCTTACAATTGTGAATGGCTTTATAACTGGGTAAGTTGTAAAGTTGAGTATGGTCTTTACTTCGCCATGTTTCTGATAAAATAAAGAATGATAGTTAAGTACCTAATGCTGTGATTTGTGCATTTATGTCATCAAAATGCTTATCTAGTGAACTGACATTTTGGTTAAATACTGATAGGTATGTGTTATTTTGGAGGGTTTTTTTGCAAGGTTTCCTGTGTAGTACCTGCAGCAGTGATGATCAATATGCTGGTTATTGTGGATTTGTGACAGCAGATTTAGTTCAGGGTCAATATCAGGTTGCATGTAGATACACTGGAGTCAACATACAATAAAGTTTTCAATTGCAAAGCACTAAAATACTAAATTTGCTGTAAATCTAATTTCTGTTATTTTTACAAGTAATAGTAAAATTTAGATATATAAAAAACAATATTAAAAATTCAAAAGTATGTAAATGGAATAAAATTAATAGCAAAAAACAATACTGTAATTGACAAATGAAGAAATGAACAATATAAAACGGCGGGATAAACATGATAAAAAATATGTAAACTGCTTATGCTGAACTCACCTAGTTGTACTCACATAGTTGTGCTTGCTGGGGTTGAGCTCTGGCTCTTCGGTCCCGCATCTCAACTGTCAATCAACTGGTGTACAGGTTCCTGAGCCTATTGGGCTCTATCATATCTACATTTGAAACTGTGTATGGAGTCACCCTCCACCACATCACTGCCTAATGCATTCCATCTGTTAACTACCCTGACAGGTATGTATTATTAGTATACCTGTAATGTTGTATTATTAGTATACCTGTAATGTTGTATTATTAGTATACTTGTAATGTTGTAATATTAGTATACTTGTAATGTTGTATTATTAGTATACTTGTAATGTTGTATTATTAGTATACTTGTAATGTTGTATTATTAGTATACTTGTAATGTTGTATTATTAGTATACCTGTAATGTTGTATTATTAGTATACTTGTAATGTTGTATTATTAGTATACTTGTAATGTTGTATTATTAGTATACCTGTAATGTTGTATTATTAGTATACTTGTAATGTTGTATTATTAGTATACTTGTAATGTTGTATTATTAGTATACTTGTAATGTTGTATTAATAGTATACCTGTAATGTTGTATTATTAGTATACTTGTAATGTTGTATTATTAGTATACTTGTAATGTTGTATTATTAGTATACTTGTAATGCTGTATTATTAGTATACTTGTAATGTTGTATTATTAGTATACTTGTAATGTTGTATTATTAGTATACTTGTAATGTTGTATTATTAGTATACCTGTAATGTTGTATTATTAGTATACTTGTAATGTTGTATTATTAGTCTACCTGTAATGTTGTATTATTAGTATACCTGTAATGTTGTATTATTAGTATACTTGTAATGTTGTATTATTAGTATACTTGTAATGTTGTATTATTAGTATACCTGTAATGTTGTATTATTAGTATACTTGTAATGTTGTATTATTAGTATACTTGTAATGTTGTATTATTAGTATACCTGTAATGTTGTATTATTAGTATACTTGTAATGTTGTATTATTAGTATACTTGTAATGTTGTATTATTAGTATACTTGTAATGTTGTATTATTAGTATACCTGTAATGTTGTATTATTAGTATACTTATAAACGTGCTTATACAAGAACAAAAGACAATTATATACACATCATGAACAATCGACATACTATGATGAACAAACCACACCAGAAAATGGAGAAACGACGACATTTCGGTTCGTCGTGAACAATTACAAAGTCGAGACACCACATGATAATGGTCCAGGACGGACCGAAGCGTTGTCGTTTCTTTTCTTTTTTTTTGATGTGTGGTTTGGGGGGGGGGAGGATCATAGTGTAGTGACTTCAGTTCCCCCTATAACACGGCGGAGTTGAGGGAAAACGGCAGAGGAGAAGCAACCGACCTGTGAGAGATCAACACGCAGGGAACCACTGGAACCAGACCCACGATCGTCGTCGCCCCTAAATCAACACAACACTGGACCAGACGCTGGTTCAACCTTGACGACGAACGCGGACGTCTGGACACCTCCTTCGCTTGGGAGCCGCCTGATCACGTTTTGTTTCCGCGTTTTGGCTTTGCTACTGCCGTTTGGCATTCCTCTTCAACGGTTCGGTTGTACGACGCCTGGCGCACATATCGCCTCGGGTCACGGGATTGTTGATAGATTTTTTTTGACCGTGTTCTGGCTGGTTCTCCTGGTGGTGTGACGGTGTTCGGGGGCCGGCTTGGCTGAGAGGTGCCGGGAGTTGGTGGGGTCTTGGTGGGCTCCTGGTGTGCCCTCAGTCGTGGTGGGCTCTTGGTGTGCCCTCAGTCGTGGTGGGCGGCTGGCTTTTGCTCTGCCGGAGGACACTGGATGACTTTTGCATTTTACTTGGGGGCCGAGTTTTTGGTTTTGTTACCCAGTGTTCTCTGTGTGGGGCGGGGCCGGTGCTTGTCACCCTGAGGGACTCCTGGGGCTCCCCAATCTTCTGCCTGTCTGCGTTTCTTTGCCGCGAGGCATATTAGTGTTCCAGTGATTGGCGTCACTTGTTTCGCGATTCTGCTTGGCGTTTCACCTTGGCGGGCTTCGTGATTAACCCTTAACGCCGGGGCGCATCCGATCCCACGATCGTTGTCGCCCCTAAATCAACAACAACAACAACAACACGGAACCAGACGCTCTCTCACACCCTCCTTGGGTTTGTACAGTTGTAGAATATATATATGTGTGTGGATCAGAGACTTATGTTTACTTTAACCCTTGTCTGGTGGATATTAAGGCACTAAAATGGTGATCCCGAAGTCGATTCCACACCAGTGTTTCCCCCAGACAGGGTGTAAACAAACCATGGCGCCCACATTCACGCTACCAGCATATGTTCCGTCTGACCCTGAGGCATGGTTTGCACAGGTAGAGGTCTTCTTTGACGCTGACAAGGTAACCAACGACGCAGAGCAATATGCACTCACTGTGACGGCATTGTCTCCGGATACCATTCTGGAGGCACGAGCTGTGGTTATAACACCGCCAATCACACACAGATTCGCTGCCCTGAAGACTGCTCTCCTCGTTGTTGTTATAGATTCAGCTACTCGGAACAAGTTCCAAGTAGCACGGGCTATGGTGAGCCCGTAACTTACCTGGCACAGAAGCGGGGCAAGTAGCATGGGCTATGGTGAGCCCGTAGTAGACTTACCTGGCACAGGAGAGGTGCTGTGACTGCTCTCCTCTGTTATTGTTGTTGTTTAAGATTCGCTACTCAGAACAATAAGTTCCAGTAGCACGGGCTATGGTGAGCCCGTAAGTGGAGGGTCTTTGGGGCCATTATCTGTACCAGTATCTGATACTAGAGATCTGGCGATGGATCGGGGTCTTCATGCTGGTTTTCAGCCTGGAGGGCTGGCTATACCAGTTATGGAGCTGGTGTGATTAGTGTCGACCTCTAGGTTTTCCGTTTTTTCTTTGCCTGCGACTTTGGCTGAGTAGTGCTGTCGCTGGAGTTTGGTGACGTGGCCTCCATGAGGAAGTCTTGAACCGTGTATGTGTCGTATTTGTGATGCGGCGCTGGAGCTCCTACTATGATTTCCTCGTCTGAGGAGTCCGTAACCTCCGTAGTGGGTGTTTTTGTCTTTCGCCTCGCAGCCTTAGGTAGGCTTAGGTGTCGTTGATTGGTGGTTGTAGCTATTTCAGGAGCGCTGGTGGTGCTGTTATCGTTTGTAGACAGTACGTCTGCTAGTACGGCTGCTGAGACTGTGATGGTAGGAGTGTTGGAATCTGGAGAAGGAATTACCTCTGTGTCGCCCGGGTCATGGGCGGTTCTGGAGTCGGTGTTGAAGTTGACCGCACGGTCGTCCTGGTGGTAGTCTCCGGAGTGGTAGAGGAGGCAGTGAGATTTACGCTAGTGGCTATGATGGGGGCCAGGCCATTGTCTATGTATAATGCGTTTAGTTCACTAACAAAGCGCTGGTTGTCAGGTCCTGCAAGCCTTTCCGCTAGTTTAAGAAGACCAGGATAATGCCTGCACGTGATGCAGGGGGCTGTGAAGGAGCCTGTGGGACCTTGGGTCCCCAATGAGAAGGCTGTGTCGCCTGCTGGGAGGAGCCACATGTTGGTAAGACCGGAAAGTCTTCTGGTCGATTAGTGAGAGCTAAGGTGGTGGGTTGAACGCTTGGGGCTCTGGTCGAGGAGGTAGAAAGGTTGTTTCTCTTGGCTTCAACCTGGGCCTTGATGCTTTCCTGTCTGCGGGGGCAGCGGTAGGAAATTGCAGGGTGATTGCCATCACAGAGCAAGCAGCGATGGACTGTTGCCTTGCATATGGAGTAGTGATGGTCCAGTGCGCACAGGCTGCACCTCTGGACAGGGTGCTGACATTTGTTGGTCGGGTGGGAGAGCTCGTAGCACTTAAAGCACTGCTGGATCTCATGGTATCGTTCCTTTTTTATTTGGTGGGGTGGTATTTTTAGGCCGAAGCAGTAGAATCCTTGTGTGGCAGCCTGGGTGGCCGCAGCTATGGTGGTGAACGTAATCTTCATTGATGTTTTGTCGGTGTTGCAGAACTCTAGGTTGAATACCGACAGGTTTGGATTTTCGTCCTCGATATTGACCATGATATGATGTTGAGGTCGCTCAGCAATCCACTGGCTGGTCCTGCTGGTAAAAACAGTTCTTCCGGCCAGGAACTGACGTGGGAAGTGAAGATGTAGGTGGTGCTCTTTGCGAAGAAGGACATCGTTAGTGAGTAGTTTTTCTAGCTCCTCTTCACATGAAAAGTTGAGCACGATATCTTCACCTTCCTGACTAATGTCAGCGGGTTTGAGGCCAGTTACGTCCTTCAGGACCTTTAAAATATTGCTTTTTCCGATAGCATGACCGTCAAGTGGAGTCGCTCTGACCTTAAGACGTTGGGGTCGCATTGTGACCCAAACACTGCGCCTTGTGATGTGTTGGCGGGAGATGTCTCTCCCGTGACTGACTGTCCTGTGCTCTCCTCGCTGCAGCCAAGTTATGTAGAAGCCCACCAGCGTGACCTGCTCCTCACCAATAGTAGCTATTGCAGTCTGGGGATCGGGCACCATCCTAAATGCTTCAGCAAATGTAGCTCTTGCTACGGCGGCGAGTGGAACATGTGACAGTGATCTGCTCCGGGTTCTGTTCCTACTACACTTGCTCCTACACATTCGCATGCCAGAGTGACGACATGACACCAGAGAGCTGGCGAAAAATTGCAGACCGAATCCATAGTGCACTAGGCGACTCACTCTGGTCAGGAAATACCCTGCCTCTGACCACTCAACAGTGACGACCCAAAATGAACAGCCAACACCTCAGTGCTTTTCAGAGCCACTAACATTCCCAGTGCAAGTCCCGCAGCCCGTCCTTGACGGTTTGACTCAACCCAGACTACTACTACCATCACAGGTTGGGGCTAGAGCCCGGAACTGCCGCCAGCTGGTGCTTATTCGGGAAAGGGCTCGGGGGGGTCTGTTAACGGTCAGTAACCAGCCGCCTTGGCTTTTATATATGGTTGCTGCCAACAGTTCCGTTCGTACCTACTACGGCGATAGTGTGATCACTCTTGATTTTGCTGACCTCGGTCACTCTCTCGTCTGGAGCTGAGGGCGCCCTACGTAATCCGACGTCACGCCCAGGGCTCCACGCCATTGGTTGACCACTTCATGGCCTCGCCGCTGGCCAATCAGCAAAACGGCTGGCGTGGTTCCCACAATGCACCGCATCCTCCTCTCCTTTGGCAGTAAAGCTCTCCTCCCTCCACCATATTTATTCTAGCAGAAAAGCCTAAAGCCA
>WNGS01056922.1:0-11602 GCA_020271785.1 Procambarus virginalis
TACAGCACACGTGAAAGCGGTGGTGCTGCTTCTTTCAGGGAATCGCAGAAAATTATTAAATACAGAGGTCTGGCACACTGCTACAGCTTTGTTCGATCGGCTCGGAGACCCTTGGTTCGTGGGGAAAATGTGCATTGAAGTTCCTAAAAGAATTGGGGGACAAATTGATCAGCGCTACAAAAGACCAGAGAGCAAAAGTTTCTTGTTCCAACGCCTCAGTGTTGCGATCCAGAGGGGGAAATGCCTGTTGCGTCTTGGGCACTAGTCCAACTTCAGAGTAATTCGAAAGTGTTTGACTTGTATCAATGATTGAACCTGTCTGTGACATTCATCAATGTTTCCCATTGTCGTGTTTTTCAAGAGATCCATAACCTTTAAGCACCTTTTTGTATTCATTTTTGTATCAACCTATGTATCTTGTAACCATCAAATACATAATAAACCACAAAAAAGGAAGGGGGTGGTAGGAGAAAAGCACACAGAAACTGTATTGGAGGGGATCTAAACATTCCCTCTAATGCGTTATGCGTGGTTTCCTCCGAGGCTATGGGTCCCCCTCTTCCAGCCAGAGGTGGTACTCCCTTCCATTATGATATATATTATAGATATATATATATATATATATATATATATATATTATATATATATATATATATATATATATATATATATATGTATATATATGTCGTACCTAGTAGCCAGAACGCACTTCTCAGCCTACTATGCAAGCCCGATTTGCCTAATAAGCCAAGTTTTCATGAATTAATATATTTTCTCTATTTTTTTTCTTATGAAATGATAAAGCTATCCATTTCATTATGTATGAAGTCAATATTTTTTTATTAGAGTTAAAATTAACGTAGTTATATGACCGAACCTAACCAACCCTACCTAACCTAACCTAACCTATCTTTATAGGTTAGGTTAAGTTAGGTAGCCGAAAAAGTTAGGTTAGGTTAGGTTAGGTAGGTTAGGTAGTCGAAAAACAATTAATTCATGAAACTTGGCTTATTAGGCAAATCGGGCCATGCATAGTAGGCTGAGAAGTGCGTTCTGGCTACTAGGTACGACATATATATATATATATATATATATATATATATATATATATATATATATATATATATATATATATATATATATATGTCGTACCTAGTAGCCAGAACGCACTTCTCAGCCTACTATGCAAGGCCCGATTTGCCTAAAACGCCAAGTTTTCATTAATTAATATATTTTCTCTAATTTTTTTCTTATGAAACGATAAAGCTACCCATTTCAATATGTATGAGATCAATTTTTTTATTGGAGTTAAAATTAACGTAGATATATGACCGAACCTAACCAACCCTACCTAACCTAACCTAACCTATCTTTATAGGTTAGGTTAGGTTAGGTAGCCGAAAAAGTTAGGTTAGGTTAGGTTAGGTAGGTTAGGTAGTCGAAAAACAATTAATTCATGAAAACTTGGCTTTTTAGGCAATCGAGCCTCGCATAGTAGGCTGAGAAGTGCGTTCTGGCTACTAGGTACGACATATATATATATATATATATATATATATATATATATATATATATATATATATATATATATATATATATATATATATATATATATATATACATATATATATATATATATATATATATATATATATATATATATATATATATATATATATATTTATATATATATTTTATAGTATATATATATATATATATATATATATAAATTATTTACATTCAGGTTTGATTAGCAACATTTGCAAATTTACCGATGATACAAAAATTGGTAGGGAAATAAACACAGAAGAAGACTCACTATCACTTCAAGGCGATCTAAATAGGGTGTTGAAATGGTCAAAAGATTGGCAGATGCAGTTTAAATGTAAAGGTTTTAGGCTAGGTTATGATGATAAAGCTACAAGATACGAGCTAGATTGGGTTTTATTTAGTTTGTTAATTTAGATGATTGAATTTATTCAATCATTAGAGTCAAGTAGGACTTTGAGACTCCAGTGGGTTCAGTGACATTGGTCGCAGAGACTTGTACCTTGTTTAGGCTACTGTTCGCTGATTTACCACTGAGAGTCATATTACGTCCAAATTTGGCCATAGCGCGCATACCAGCCAAAACTGACGTTATTTTTAAGAGGACGGGTTGGAGGCCTCATGAACTCATGTTCAGCTTTAATTCATGATATCAAGATCAACCTCGGTTGTTATAGTCAGTTGTATTCTCCTTAGTATATTTCTACTGGAGTTCCATAATGAGCTGACAAATTTAAATTTCTACTTGAATTGTTTGTGTGCAGGCACAGGCTTCCTCAGGCTTAATACTGGGCCTGTGAGTAATTTCCCATCTGCAGAATTTAACATGTTTATACCCTGATATTTAGTTGGGCTAATGATAAAATTGTTATAGTAGTCTGCACCTACAAGGACTCTGTTGTCGATGAGGTGATCAGACTTAATTTTTTCTCCCCAAAAATTTTATTTCCCTATTTCTCAGGAATTTGGCAGTAGCTCTAAGACTTTGTTCATCTAGCTCCGTTGGAATTGTTTCCACCACAATGGCTTGTTCTTGATAGATGTAGCTGCTTAATCGTACTGATAGTTGTACCACCTGGTAGACTTGAGGTTCTGTATTAGCCAGGAACCCTGATATATTTAATGACACCTGGGTTACATGCTTTAATTGTAGATCATCTACCACCTTTTAAATAATAAATGCAACAGTATGTTGAATGTTAATTATGACAAAACAACTATATCCCCTGCATAAATAATGCTTGGGAGTTTGCGGTTTGGGTGAACTAGTAACAGTAAGCTTGGAGGAATTTGCTCTATAAGTGCCCTCACTGCCAGATTTTCTCCATCTTGGTGCGAAAGTAATTAATTTATGTTTATTTGGGGTATTTTTTTTACACTCTAGTTTACTATTATTTACTATTTCTTAGGGTTTGCAAGAGGCTTTAACTTCCTTATTTAACCGTCGTTCGTCTGTAACAGAACGTAAACCTCCAATGATTTCCTGTACTGTCAGAATGGGTTAATTGTAATGTGTGCGTAATTCTTGTAATATATCACTGAACAGTTTTTTCTTTGAATGATTACTTTGGTCATCCACTCAGCAGTGGTTATGTCAACCAAAAGACTGAATGTTCATAGTAGTGACTCAAACACCAAGCTGAAGGCTTGTAATGAGTCAGCAGTCTGATCAGGTTGATTTAAGTCCACCAATTGTATTACTAGATTTATGACAGCTTTCCTGGATTAGTCAAGGTGACTGTTTGTTTGATATTTATAGAGCTTACAATATTGTTGCTAATGTAACTAGGATACTTGCTCTTAAATTCTGAGCAAGCACTGATGGTAGTAGCCTAGGGTAAAATTTAGGCTCACTAGGCAAATCCTACCATCTTGAAGGTTAGCACAAAAATAATATATGTATAATCATAAGCAAATACTTTGAGGGGTAATGCCACTGGAAGTACCCCAAGTTAGCTCCTCAAAATCACCCTTGGTTGGTGTAGACACTAATTAACTTTCAAAGGTGAAATGATTATAGGTAAGTAATTATAGATACACAACACAATTCGTGCTTGTATAAATTTCACCCAAAATGTTGTCTGCAACATTAATTGATGAACTAGGTTGTATTATATAGTACAACACTAGACTATGATAATATAATGGGACTAATTGATTAATCTTTCGATCAACTAGTCAGTAGTAATATATGGACATAGGTTATCAATAAACATGTGTCAATATTACTATCCGACCGTGTGGTGGGTTGGTAATTAGTTCAATTAAATATAATCTTGTGTAGTAAACTATTGTAATATATTTTAATTAGGATTATCGTTTATATGTTAAATAACTATCTATTCAAGAGAAATTGTATATACATGTGGTTCTTGATAGCCTCTCATTAACCAATAATATCATATGGAGGTAATAACTACTTTATTAGTGACTTGGCAATATTAAACACCACAATTTTTAGTGTGCATAAATTATGCGAAGGCATACCCTGAATTTGGCTGGCTTTAATTTATGCACTGTCACTCCAGGGATATAAAATGCCACAAAATTGGTGAGTAACTCTGTAAGATCGCTGTGAAGCTCATGAGCTGGTGGCCGGTCTGTGACTGCCAATGTTTATGTATTGTCAACTGATGAATTAGCAGTCTGTTTCCACTACTAATTATTTTTTCAAGTATTTATGGCACTAGTTCTTATTATTGATCATGTATATGACCTAGGTATGAAGGACCATTCATGTTCCAAGTACTGGTAAATTTTGGATGATGTAGTTTCTTGACCATCTATGTTCAAATGACCAGTCATGTGGGGGGAAACTGACTTATGGAATTTATTAACTTATTTAGAATTTATTGATTTACAATTTATAAATTTATATTAATTTAAAAAGTAATATATTTTTTACGTTAATTTATTTGTTTTGATAGCGAACTGAATGATGTTTAAAGTGGGCTGTATGGGTTTATTTCCACAAATCATTTCCCACACAAGCTGGGGGTTTTGCATTATAAGTATATTGTCTATCAATCAAAATTATCGCTTGGTAGACATTCAGAACAATGTTACTAGGTGTTAAGACTATATATGGTAGTAAATACTGGGGAAACCTTATCTGATAAGAAGGCTTCAATATTAATAATGTAGAGTAAGTGGGTAGCAAGCAAGTCACGTAGTCTCCTATATTTAGTCATTCCACATTAATAACTTCACTTCTGAATACACTTGCTAACGAGATTGCACAGTAATATTAGCTGCACATAAATTATTCTGTTTACATGTATATTATAATACTCTGATATAAAGGGTTCAATTATTGCTCACCCTTGGGTTTGTTGTTTATATACAGCATAACCATAACAATAAAAATACACAAAGAAATAAGAGCTCTACAAGTCATATAGTATGCAGTACGGATATAATGCCTTTCCTGGTTACGATGGTGTCGATTTGTGTTGTCTAACTCTTCTTTAATAACTTGTTTGGTACAAATAATCGAGATGGCAACACACTTTTGAATTGTCCAGTGTTAAAATGGCTACAGGTGCCTTTCCTTCCCGCATCCAGTGTTCTCCAGATGTGTTTTATGAAGACTTGGCAAGAGGGTTTATATTTAATCTATTTTAGTACTGTTTATTTGGTTCAAGGGTAATGTTTTAATGATGTTTACAGTTCAGAGGCTGATGTTTAAGAAGAATTCCCTTTAATATTAACAATTGAATTTAATGGTGACATATAGCAATGGCATCCCCCTGTTTTCTCTGCGGAAAATTGCACTGCAATCTTGTTTTCTTTGAGTTAATTTGTAGGTAGTAAATTAGCAGTTTAATATCTGTTTAATGTTTTGAAAGTTAGTAAATGGTGTCGGTTTTTTCGACCACCATGACCAGTCAGTGTTCCTTTATCAATTTCATTCTATATCCCCCTCAACGAAATTTAGAAGAGAGAACGAGGAGAACGAAACTTTTTATTTTCTTGACATTAAAAATTGCATGGTTAACGGATTTATTTAAGTTTAATAATCACAAAAAATCTATTAAATTAATATGTACTCATATGTACATTACTTTTTCATCCATCCCATCAAAGTGAAATACTCAGTCATATCTTTGATGTTTCTTTAAGCCTTGCAAGTTGGTAGCCCTGAATTTATTGATGAACAAATTACTAAAATCTATGAAATTTTAGAAAAAATTAAAATATCCTAAATTTAATTTGGACTCTTCACTGGGACTGGCAAAGCTGCCATTTTATAACCACAAACCGACGGCTACCCTTGACCTAAAAACTCACTCGTTATACCATAGTCTGAAGAACTTGCTAAAACTTCCAGGCTTTTCAAGATTTTTAATGAAAATTTTGTTTTCAAAATAATATTACTGTAAAATCTTTTTTAATGAAGAACTCTTCCACTACTGGAGTAGGATATGTGTAATCGATTTATTGTATTCAGTGAAAAGATTGTGATTGTATGTACATCAGACAGTGGCCAAAACTGGACTTACACCATTCCAAACATAATTATGGGATTAAGAGTGCACAATAGTGTATCTCACTGTTCCTCTATGCTAGCCTGAGAGATAATTCCATAAATTGGAGAGCTGAAAAGCATTGTCCGTTGCTGCGGTTATCATGAACGAAATTTGACTGAATCGTTTTTTATCAATCAACGTTCTAAGGCTCTGATTTTGTATAACCTTTATTCCTTCTTAAACATCAACACTGCACAACTGTTTAAAGTATGATAGGTTTCATACTTTAGGGGTATTCATACATACCCCACCTTTCCCCCATCTCCAATTGGTTGAATTTTGTGAGGTTTAATGTATTAAGTAATTGTTCATTCCTGTATTGTCTGTGGCTATTGTCTTTAGGTATAGAAGCAATCGTGGCCATGTGTGATACTGTTTTGTTTCTGTCTTTCCCCAATTTCCGTTAATATATGGAGGTAAGGATACATGTGGCAAAGATTTTAATCTTGTTGCTTGTCTTGACTAACGCTTAAACTACTCTGTACAGTCAATTCATTTTGAATCTCTCTGTTAATCTTGTAGCTGTTTGTTAGAAAAGGAAAATAATTATGATTTTCCGTTTGAGAATTTTGCTGAAGGAGGAAATATTTGAGTGAACTACATCATAGTTTGGCAGAATCCTTTTCTTTTTAATTTATTTTTTTGTTTGTGTGTTATTTCTTTATGCTGCATCTTGCAGGTTTTGTTTGTTAAGATATTAGTTATACAGACCTTTGTCCTTATGTGAAATGTGGAAAATATGTAATAAAGATTTCAATATTGCATGCATTTTTTTCAGGTCATCAACAGCTTGTCTAATATTAGCACAGAAAAGATTCGAAACTCACAGCGTTGTCGGTTCGAGTCTTCTAGTGCTCAGGTGAATGAAATATTTATTTCCGCGGTAGTGTGGTTGATAATTAATATGATCTGGGCATGGGTCACTAATTCCTCTGTACTAAGTAGCAGCCGGGGAAAGTATAAAATTCCAGTTCAACAGGAGTTAGTTGCCACTGGATTTTTTCCTTGTTAAGGCTGTCTACTAGTATGGTGGATAGTGCTTTGGCCTCATACTCGTGGGAGCGGCGGGGAACGAAATATTTATTTTCATTCTGTTCTGCTCAGAGCATGTGTCTCGACCTACAACAATAGTCTTCCAATATCTATGCCAATCCTCACTGAGAATAACTTTATTACAGCAGGGTGACATCCAACGTATTTTGTTTGGATTATTTAAGTTCCTTGGGTTATTTAAGAGTTAGGGAAGAGTCATAATTCCTGCACCCATCAGAAAGTGTACATTTACTTCAAATCTTAATTCTGGCGATCCTGTTTGTCTCCCGGAATGGATCTCATCACATCTCTGTACTTAAGAAATGCAGTTGGTATGTGAATATATGTGAATATTTACTAAGGCTGACTGTTATATTTCCTTAACTGTTTATGAAGCCAGTGTTGCAACAGATTAAAGAAAATTAATAATAACAAGTATAGGGAATCAGACCTTCATACTCAGATAATTAATTAAACAGTATTCGCTTGTATGTTTGGTAAACATTTACTACACCGAAATTGTTTAATATTGCTATCACCTTTTAAGAATTCTTTTTTTCTTTGTTATCTGCTGCTATCAACAAACCACCTAAAGCCTTACACACTCCTGCATTTCCACTAATGAATTTGCAAAAGCTGCTATATCCTCCTATGAAAGATGATCCAAGTCCGTTACAAGTGGTATACTGTGTCCTTGCTGGTGAGTTGCAGCTATCCATAAGCAATTTTACATTACTCAAACACTAGTGTTAGACTCAAACTTTCTGCAAGGCCTCAATCTCGGCAAAACACCACACATGATTTGGTCCCCTCCCTTATTGCTAATCATATTTAGCGGTTATATATATATATATATATATATATATATATATATATATATATATATATATATATATATATATATATATATATATATATATATATATATATACCATTGTTCTTTCAGGCTGAAACCCAATCCGACAGTGTTCCTGGGTTCTTTATGGAGAACGAATTACTCTATCGCAGGTATAGACCCAGTAAACTGAAGGACGAGGACGATTGGGCAGACGTTGAACAACTAGTGATTTCTACCAGCCTGCGGCCCACGATTCTACACCTGGCCCACGGAGCATTGTCACACTACGGGTTCAACAAGACTTACCATGGAATTCGACAAGACTACTACTGGCCAGGTATGGTAAACGACGTCAAGAATCATGTCAAGCTGTGCCACGTGTGTCAGTTAGCCGGGAAACCGAACGTTTCCATTCCCAGAGCACCACTGATACCCATCCAGGTGCCTGAGGAACCGTTCCACAAACTTATTGTTGACTGTGTTGGTCCTTTGCCTCATACCACTGCCGGCAATGCCTATATCTTAACCATCCTGTGTCCTACCACCAGATTTCCGATAGCAGTTCCAGTGAAAAATATTACGGCTGCTACAGTGGTGAAGAATCTACTGAAGATCTTCACCCAGTATGGATTTCCGAGGGAGATTCAGAGCGACTGTGGCACCAACTTCACCAGTGATCTCTTCAAACGGACTCTGGAGGAGTTCAACATCAAACAGGTACTGTCCAGCCCCTATCATCCTGCTTCACAGGGTTCTCTCGAGCGTAGTCATCAGACTATCAAGGCACTCTTAAAAAAGTTTTGTAATGAGACCTCAAAGGATTGGGATAGGCAATTGATCTCATCATGTGTATTTTCAGAAGTCTTCCCAACGAGTCACTAGGAGTATCTCCTTATGAGATGCTCTACGGACGTAAGTGCCGTACACCTCTCAAGGCTTTCAAGGATTCTCTACGTGATGCCACCTTCAGTGAGCATCAGAATGTGCCCCAGTATCTTCAAAATCTCAAACCTCCGACACATTCTAGAGAGGGTCCATTCCTTTGCTAGCAACAACCTACAGAAAGCCCAGGAGAGGATGAAGACTCGTTACGACCAGCACTGCCAAATAAGGAAGTTTAAACCGGGAGACTTAGTTCTTGCCTATTTCCCTATCCCAGGTTCTCCTTTACAGAACAGGTTCTCAGGACCCTACCGTGTTAAGGAGTGCCGGAACAACTTCAACTACGTTCTCGAGACCCCGATAGGCGGCGGAAGACCCAGCTGTGGCACATCAATCTACTCAAGCCCTATCATGGGGTTCCTCCCACTGTGTTAACCAATTTCACCTCATTTACAGGTCCATACAGCCACAGTGAGACCTTCCCTGCTTCTCCTTCCGAAAACACTGACACTGAGACAGCGCTTTCTAATTCGGAAATCCTTACTGACCTTCACAATCATTTTCAGGACGATAATAGTGCTTCACTCATCAAACTCATCAGAGAACATCAGGAGTTGTTTCGAGATGATCCCCAAGAGTGTACTGTGACTCGGCACGACATCCAACTGCTACCTGACACCCAGCCGATTCGCCAACCGTTCTACCGAATCAGCCCTAGCAAAACGGAAGTCATGCGTGCTGAGGTACAGTATCTCTTGGACCATGGACTGGCTACCCCCTGTGAGTCCCCCTGGCCTCACCATGCATCCTGGTACCCAAACCTCACGGCAAAATCCGTCTTTGCACGGATTATAGGAAGTTGAACGGGTCACAGTGAAGGACGCCTACCCAATACCTAGGATAGACGACATACTTGATGCCATTGGTAATGCCCGCTACCTGTCTCAGGTAGACTTACTCAAGGGCTATTACCAGGTGAGTTTAACGGAGCGAGCTAAAGAATGTCTGCCTTTATAACCCCGTTCGGGCTTTTCAGGTACAATCGCCTTCCCTTTGGACTCTGCAATGCCCCAGCCACCTTTCAGAGAGCTGTCAACCGCGTCATCCAGGGCTTGGACAACACCTACGCCTATTTGGATGACATCGTGGTAGCATCCAACACCTGGAGCGAACACCTGCTCCAGCTACAACGATTGTTCTACAAGCTCCTGAAAGCCGGCCTCACCATCAATCTGGGCAAGTCCACCTTCGCGAAAGGTAAAGTGCGGTACCTGGGTCATGTTATAGGGAGTGGCAGCCTGGCTCCGTTAAATATCCACATTCAAGCAATCCAACAGTATCCACAGCCTACTACCAGGAAGCAGCTCCTGCGCTTCCTTGGTCTTGCTTCCTATTACCGTAGGTTTGTGAAGAATTTTAGCACTGTTGCAAACCCCTTAATCACCTTAACCAGTCCCAAGCAACGGTATAATTGGACCAGGGAGCAAACCGTTGCCTTCGAACAACTCAAATTCCTCCTCTGTTCTAATCCTATTCTCGCCTCACCAGATATCAAGAAGCCTTTCATCCTCCATGTCGACGCCAGTGGTACCGGCATCGGAAGTGTCTTAATGCAGCAGCGAGGCGAGGAGGTTCTACCTGTCAGCTACTACAGTTGCAAGTTGAAGCCTCATCAGAAAAACTACAGTACTATAGAGAAGGAACTCCTCTCCATCGTCCTGAGCTTACAACACTTTGCACCATATCTGCACGGTGCTAGGTCCACTACCATCTATTCGGACCACAACCCTCTGAGATTCCTACATCAAGCCCAATTTAATAACCAACGTCTGCTGCGATGGGCTTTATATCTTCAAGGCTTCAATTTAAAGATCTGCTACATCAAGGGGCCTGATAACATCATCGCTGACGCCCTCTCCAGAGTGCATGAGGTAGAGGCAGCTCCACCTCCCACTCTACCTCCCGTGAACGTGACTCTACCAGAACCGCAGGCTTCGGGGGAGAGTTGTGACGATAATCTCTTCCCAGAGATTGAGCCTGCTATATCTTCCATCGTCTCATTCTCAACAATATGCAAGATACGTTTTATAGTGGCTTAACGTATATATCAAGACAGCCACACGCACCTGCAACTCCCTCCTTCCCCCCCACTTCTGCACACCTGGTCGCGCGACGGCTACAGTCCCAGACAAACTGCTTGTTACTGGCCGCCTGCGTTCTCATTGGCCGCTAACCAACACACCACTCCAGCTCCACGCCAATCACATTCCTCGCTAGTCATTGTCAAGACCGCCCAGCCATTCTCTCATCAGAATATATCTTGTGCTCATGCTGTGAACACCTACTTGACCCACCTTGTGTGATCAAATAGAGGTTTATAGCTAGCGCATATATTCCCAGCACTAATATTATTTTACTTGTTATTTTATGTCACTTCTCCTCCCTTTAACGTAATTCAGTTTTATGTTCAGTTATTTTTCCACTTGTTGTTCTGCACCATTAAGCCAAGATTTTGCCTTTATTTCAATTTGTTTCTTAGTGTTACTAAAGAGCATGTTTATTATTGTGTTTTATGTCTCTTCCTTACCTTACCACAGATTATCAAACACGCAGTCATTCTTTTTTTTCCTTTTTTTTTACTTTTTTTTTATATGTGGCCTGGCCTTAACATCTGCCAGTGAAGACTGCCGACCACCATACTCCATACTTTACCGTCACAATATATATATATAATATATATATATATATATATATATATATATATATATATATA
>WNGS01056932.1:0-10408 GCA_020271785.1 Procambarus virginalis
ATGTGGTGTAGGCTGACTCCATACACAGTTTCAAATGTAGATATGATAGAGTCCAACAGGCTCAGGAATCTGTACATCAGTTGATTGACAGTTGAGAGGCGGGACCAAAGAGCCAGAGCTCAACCCGCAAGCACAAGTAGGTGAATACATTTCATGCTCCGCCTCCACAGCCTGTATTGCATTAATCACTGCTCTGACTACTCGTCATGCAGACTCTGTTAATCCCTGGCTCTAACCCTCATACTAAAGTGCTTGCTCTCACCTACTATTCTTCTCCTATCCCAATCACCCCTCTGAACTATTTTTCATTTCTTCTAATGAATTAAAAATCTTTGTACGAAATATTGTATACAGCACCTTGGTAAAAGATGTTGGTTTGATGCAGAGTAAATAAAGAACCTAAGAATCAAGGAAACTACAGAAGGCCTATGGCCCATACGAGGCAGCTCCTATATATATTCATCCAAACTCATCATATATATGTCTAATCTACACTTGAAACAATCAAGGGATCCGACTATTATATTATATTACGCGTGGTAATTGGTTCCACAAATCGACAACCCTGTTATTTTCATTTAATATTACACATAAGAACATAAAAACAAAGGCAACTGCAGAAGGCCTATTGGCCCATACGAGGCAGCTCTTATCTATAATCACCCAATCCCACTCATATACATGTCCAACCCACGCTTGAAACAATCGAGGTACCCACCTCTACACGTTATGCGGTACTTGGTTCCACAAATCAACAACCCTGTTATTGAACACTTAAACATGTGTTGGGACTTTTCTTCACTTTCATTCACTATTAATAATAATGTTCATATCAGATGAACACATGAAGAAAAATTAAGAGAATGGTAATGGTGGACAGCAGTAACACACTTAAGAATTAAGAATTATGCAATAATAAATACAAATTCGTCCTTCATTTCTGGTAAAGTCAACTTGGAAGGATTTAATTTACATGAGATTAAGAGCAGGATACAGATATATCTGGCAATATGGTGTTGATGTCAGTGAAAAGATAACGAGTGCAAAAATTATGTAGTATGCCGCACGCCCACATATTAAAACATTATGTATTAGTGTCAACCTATTGATAATTATAGAAATAAGGAAATAAGTAGTGTATCACATCAAATGTTTGGAGTATACACTGACACTGGATGACACTGTATAAACATTAGAGAAACTGCATAAATGTCAGAGGTCCACGGTTGTTCAACATCCCTCCAGCGAGTATAAGAAATATTGCTGGAACAACCGTGGACATCTTCAAGAGAAAACTAGATAGTTTTCTTCAAGGAGTGCAGGACCTGTGGTGGATATGTGGGCCTGCGGGCCACTCCAAGCAACAGCCTGGTCGACCAAACTCTCACAAGTGAAGCTTGGCCTCGGGCCGGGCTTTGTAGAAGAACTCCCAGAACCCATCAAGCAGATGTGTGATAATGGTATGATAGACAAAATACTTAGGGGCTACAAGCATTTTGGCCCGAGAGTGTAGCACTTATATGCTGTATTTACTATATTAACCTGCGATGTTAAATGGGATTCTTGTACTGTAATTTGTGGATTTGTACTCAGTGGATTGTACTCTCTTCTTCTTCTTGATAGTAGGTGCAGTTTGCATGAAGGGTTTGTCCTCCAGATATTGTACTTAGTAGATTTGTGCGCCCCTAGAAGAACTTGAAGTAGAAGGGGGGTAGAAATAGCTTAATATACTCTATCCATTTGAGATGTATGTTTCTCAATGAACTTACTTGAACTTGAACCTCAGGGAGAAGTATTGAGTCCACCTGTTTAATATACTAATGAATAGATCCCAGTGACCTATTGGCCTTTACTACACTGTCATATGTTACTAATATAGTGTTGTCACCCAAAAATTATGCATTTAGTTAAAAAATTGCTAAGTCGTACCAGCATATGAGTAGAGTGAATGGCCAGTGTGTGGGTCAGCTGTGTGGGAGAGGGCGTGGTCAAGGGATTTACAGAGGAAAATCTTAGAAGTATGATATAACGCCAGGCTGGCAGTTGACCGCGTCAAATGAGGTTGAAAACTTCCACATCACTGCAGGCTGCTAAACTACGCGGACGACTTTGTCATCATCATAAAAGGAAGGGATGCGGCGCGCCTTGCACCCCCAAATGCTTAGACTGCATCAGTAAAGAGGGCAAAACAGATTGGGATCAACTCACCCCTCAAAGTCAAAAGCCATGCCCATAAAAATAGCGAAGCCCCAAACATCTAACTCACAGTACAGGGTCAACCAATCGAATGGGTGGACACCTATCAGTACCTAGGAATAATCCTGGACACACACATGAATTTTAATGCTGAGGTCACTTACTTGAGAGAGCGAACTGCGGCCAGGACGGCAATACTCAGGTCACTAACCTCCCTCTCTGGAGGAGCAATCTGCAAGTCCTTCGCACATACAATGTACAGGCAGCAGATCAGTGATCGATTATGCAGCACCTGCACTCACAAATCATCACACCAACAGTGGAAAAAGCTTGAAAGTTGCCAAAACATGCCTATGAGAGCCAGGCATGGGAGCCCCCAGGGAGCCCCCATGTGGACCAGGCTTGAAACTCTTAGACTGGAGATGGGGTTGCCCTCTCTACAGGAAAGAATATCTCAAAAGACAGCTACAATTATCAGTAAGATAATTATTTCTTCTGATCCAATCCCAGTACGGCAGGCCTTGGTGGTTGGACTAGGCCAAAACAATGGAAACTCTTGGGCTGCAAGAGCAGGAAAATTCCTAAACAGACTACATTTAAAAAGCATGATTCTCGATAGAGAGGGTGATCATCCACACCCAAATTACACTCCTTCTGCACCGTGGGAAGAGCCTACTTTCAAAATAGTAATAGAAAGTTTCCCAATAAAAAAGGCTGCCTATGATCCGACAATCCTAAGGCGCATAATAGAAGAGCAAATGTATAGCATAGCAGTAGCAGGAGCCACCCACATCTTCACAGACGGATCGGTGGACACAGAATATGAGAGTGCTGGCGCTGCTCTTTGCACGGCCAGCATACAGGCATATTGGAGACTGGGAGGACTAGTATCATCAACCCAAACTGAGCTGTTTGCCATACAACAGGCATTCGCATATGTGATTGCACAAAACACTCAAAATGCAATCATACACACAGACTCAAAAACTGCACTTCAAATAATAGGACAAAAACAGTGGAAAGATAACGTGGAAATAATTACCACCATTTTGTATCTTGGAGCAGTCGCTAAAGGCAAAGGACTCAACATAACCTTGAACTGGATCCCATCCCATATTGGAATCCCATTAAATGAGAAAGCTGATGAAATTGCTAAACTGGCAACTCGTCATCCAGTGATAGATAAAACAATTCAACCCAGCCTAGAGAACATTAAAAACATCATCACCAAAAAGCTCTCACACCTCAACAAAGCCTACCTACACCAGAGAATAGCTGAAGGTTCGCCCTCTGCAACATGGTATCTTCAGGCAACCAAATTAGAAAGGATAAATATCATAAAAGGAATCCACAGGGAAATAGCAGTTAGGTTATATAGACTACATCTAGGTTACAGATGCAACTGGGAGTTTGGTGAACCCCGACAGAGAGAGTGCATCTTCTGCCAAACTGTCACAGAAAAGCCATTACTTCACTATCTCCTGGAATGTGAAGCAACCAACGACCTTAGAAGAGCGTTAAGAGTTCCTGAATCTTGCAGTGGCCACCCTGAAGCCATCAACAGAGCCACTCTCCTGGTCAACAAAGGTGTCCAGCAGCTGGACACCCTCATAAAGACTGTGAAGCAGTATCCTCCCCCGCGATAACAGCTCGATGATTAAATGCAACCTCAGAATAATGAAAAGAATTACGGAAAAAAAAGTACCACTTACGGGCTATTCATGCCCGAACAGAGGTAGACAAGACAGACATAGATATAAATACCTTGAAAAACGCAAAACCGGAACACATTTGCAAATTCTACGCTAAAGGAATGTGCAAATATGGAAAATTAGGAACAAAATGCCATTTTCTGCATCCTCGAAAATGCAGGAACATGTTGGCGAGGGGTACATGCCGTTTTGGAACAGGGTGTAGATACTTCCACCCCAAATTATGTCAATTTTCAATTAGGGACAAAAAATGCTACAATCTTCAGTGTCCGGAATTCCACGTGAGAGGTACACAACGTTATAGACGGGAAAATCAGTATGACACTACTGGCAATTTTTTAGAGGAAGGCAGAAACAGAGCAGAAAATATAAGAGAGAGGAACAGTCAGATGGAACCACCACAGGATTACAGAGGGGAAGGGAGATACCCACAAGTCTGGAATACACATTACCAACAAACACACAGGTACTACACCACACAACACTCGCCCCACTACCGAAACTGGACGAATCACTTCGAAAACAACACACCCTGGACGCAAACACAGTGGCCCCCTTACCAGAGCCTCAGATATTAACACCAAGTAAGGCATCCAGCACTTCCACTACCACGATAACATCATTTATATTTGCCAACATTCAAGGTATAAAAACACGCAAATCCAACAAAGTTCACTTTATAGATGGTCTCCTTCATGAGGCAAATGCAGTGTTTGCAGCCCTAACAGAAACCCACACAAAGGACTACCATGATGGTGAAATATGGATCTCAGAGTACAATCTTTTCAGATGTGATAGGAAACACCGGCTTCAGGGTGGGGTCAGCCTATACATCAAAGACACACTCATCTGTACTGAGCTGCTAAACACCTCGAATGATATGGTGGAAGTGCTGATAATCAAAATAGAGATTATAAATGTAGTTATTGTCCTTGTATATAAGTCACCGGAGGCAAACCCTCAGCAGTTTAAAGACCAACTAATGAAAGTAGAACACTGCTTGGAAAACCTCACAAATCCAGCTCCGAACATCATTCTGCTTGGGGACTTCAACCTACGGCACCTGAAATGGAAGCACCTGGCTAATACAGTAATATCAGAAAGAATACCAGGAAGTAGCCTTAATGAACAGGCACATGCAAATGACCTGCTACGGATGTGCGACAGGTTTGCCTTAAACCAGCAAATAGTAGAACCAACCAGGAAGGAGAACACGCTGGACCTCATTTTCACTAATAATGATGAATTGATCAGGAACATAATGATTACAAATACCTGTTACTCAGATCACAACTTAATTGAAGTTATGACAACCATGGGGAATAGACCTTCAAAACCAGTCCAGATTCCCGGTGGAGGAGATTTCAGCAAATTCAACTTCAATAATAAACAGATAAACTGGGAGCAAATAAACCAGGACTTCACAGAAATAAACTGGGAAGAACAGCTAGGAAATGCGAACCTGAACCAGTGCCTGGAAAAAATAAGCTCAGTAGCACTAGAAATATGTACAAACCGCATCCCCCTAAGAAAAAAGAGGAAGAGATGCAGATTGGAACGAGAACGTCGTTCCCTATATAGGCGAAGAAAACGAATCGCGGTACAACTTGAGAGTCGCACCCTATCTCAGGAACGGCGAAGAAGGTTAGGTAGCGAAATAGGAAAAATTGAACTCAAGCTACAAGAATCATACAAAACGCAGGAGAGGGAAAGAGAGCAAAAGGCCATCAGTGAAATAGAGAGAAACCCGAAATATTTTTTCTCCTATGCAAAATCAAGATCAAAAACCACATCTAGTATCGGGCCCCTGCGAAAGGAAGATGGAACTTTCACCGATGACAACAAAGAAATGAGCGAGCTACTGAGGAAGCAATACGACTCTGTCTTCAGCGAGCCATTAAACGCACTAAAGATCGATAACCCAAATGAATTTTTCATGGATATGATACCAACATCAAATCATATATCAGACGTCACCCTATCCCCACTGGATTTTGAAGAAGCCATAAACAGTATGCCTATGCACTCCGCACCAGGCCCGGATTCTTGGAACTCCATATTCATCAAGAACTGTAAAAAACCACTATCGCAGGCCCTTCACATTCTGTGGAGACAAAGCCTAGATACTGGCGTTATTCCTGATATACTAAAAACAGCAGAGATAGCACCACTTCATAAAGGAGGAAATAAGGCAGAGGCAAAAAATTACAGACCGATAGCACTAACATCGCACATCATAAAAATTTTTGAGAGAGTGCTAAGAAGTAAGATCACAAAATACATGGAATCACAGCATCTCCATAACCCCGGACAACATGGTTTCAGAACAGGGCGCTCTTGCCTGTCGCAGTTGCTGGACCACTATGATATGGCATTAGATGCTATGGAAGACAAACAAAACGCTGATGTAATTTACACAGATTTTGCAAAAGCTTTTGATAAATGTGACCATGGTGTTATTGCCCATAAAATGCGCTCAAAAGGAATTACCGGAAAAGTAGGCAGATGGATCTACAATTTCCTGACCAACAGAACCCAATGTGTAATAGTCAACAAAATAAAATCCAACCCGTCAACCGTTAAGAGCTCAGTCCCCCAGGGTACTGTGCTTGCTCCAGTACTTTTTCTCATCCTTATATCGGACATAGACAAGAACACAACCTATAGCACTGTATCATCCTTTGCAGATGACACTAGGATCTTCATGAGAGTAGGCAACATAGAGGACACGGCGAACCTCCAGTCAGATGTAGATCAGGTCTTTCTATGGGCTACAGAAAATAATATGGTGTTTAACGAAGACAAGTTCCAGCTCATGCGCTATGGAAAAAATGAAAATATAAAAACTGAAACCACGTACAAAACTCAGGCAAATCATAACATAGAACGAAAAGGCAATGTAAAGGATCTGGGTGTACTCATGTCGGAAGACCTTACCTTTAAAGAACACAATAAAGTAGCCGTCACAACTGCAAGAAAAATGACAGGTTGGATAACAAGAACTTTTCACACTAGAGATGCTATACCGATGATGACACTTTTCAAAACGCTTGTGCTCTCTAGAGTGGAGTACTGCTGCACAATGACAGCCCCTTTCACTGCGGTGAAATTGCTGACCTGGAGAGCGTGCAGAGATCCTTTACTGCTAGAATCCACTCGGTAAAACATCTAAACTATTGGGACCGACTAAAGAGCCTAAATCTGTATTCCCTTGAGCGCAGGCGGGAGAGATACATAATAATTTACACGTGGAAAATATTAGAGGGGCTGGTCCCAAACCTGCACACAGAAATAACATCACATGAGACCAGAAGACATGGCAGGATGTGCAGAATACCCCCGTTGAAAAGCAGAGGTGCAACTGGTACTCTGAGAGAGAACTCTATCAACATCAGAGGCCCGAGACTGTTCAACACGCTTCCACTACACATAAGGGACATAACTGGCAAACCCCTCACAGTGTTCAAGAGAGAACTGGATAAGCACCTCCAAAGGATACCTGATCAACCAGGCTGTGACTCATACGTCAGGCTGCGAGCAGCCGCGTCCAACAGCCTGGTTGATCAGTCCAGCAACCAGGAGGCCTGGTCGATGACCGGGCCGCGGGGACGATAAGCCCCGGAAGCACCTCAAGGTATCAAGGTATCAAGGTTAAGGTATGCCCGTGCCACCTCTTGGGTGGCTTAATCTTTGTCAATCAATCAATCAATCAATCAATGACCGCGTCAGACCAAAACCTCAACAATCCATCCCATCACGGGCCGCGGGCCTTTAAATGAGGATATATGCTCAATTAAATTTAGACATTTGTTTTTCTGGACTTCATAGTGAAAGATGTAACACAATGTGTTGTTGCTAAGCGTACAAGTCGTATTAAATATATTTCTAATACAGAAACATACGACTAACATACACATTAACGCTACGTGATTTAGGAAATACTTAACATAATTTTGAACATTAGGTATTACTGGATTATACAAGTGTTATATATGATTTTAGAGTACACGTACAGCTTAATATACATAGTGTTTATTAAGTCATAATATACATATAATGAGTATAATATACACGTGTACACTGCATTACTCACTACCTGCCCTGACCAAGCTCTCTTCGTATCCATTGTTCATTACTTCCCACCTTTTGAAATCAGAGGATTAATTCATTAGCTCCCCCCACCTTTCATTAATCTAATGGCAGAGGCTACATTTATTTCTGAAATTGTATCCTCAATA
The DNA here is from genome assembly GCA_020271785.1 of Procambarus virginalis. Classification (NCBI taxonomy): domain Eukaryota; kingdom Metazoa; phylum Arthropoda; class Malacostraca; order Decapoda; family Cambaridae; genus Procambarus; species Procambarus virginalis. The sequence continues at coordinate 8,147 of WNGS01056932.1, forward strand.
CTCTTCAGATTCAATTCCAGCATTTCTTGGGCATCCTAAGATTATTCTCATGGCTTTATTTTGTACCTTCTGAAACTTGCCCATCCTAACTTTACCAAAACAAGAAATGACAGGTGCAGCACAATCAATAAGGGATCTTACAGTACTCAAGAATATTATTCGTAGCACAGGGGCTCCCACTCCCTTTCCACAGCATGCCAAGGCCTTCAGAGGTTGTAAATCTCTTTTGGCATTGACCCAACAGTCAGTTCATCTCAGCTTCCAAACTCTCATGGGTATATCCAACATACATGTGCCTAAATATTTATATATTAAACCTAAATTTACCGTTTATTTTCAATATAATAGGCATCCGACTTCTACATTCAAACTTAGTTTTATCTTCATTAACCAATTCAATTTCTTTCTTTATTATGCACCCCATACCCATCCCGTGGGCGGTGGTGTAAAGGATTACAGAGGCACATAATCGGTTCAAGAACTGAACCCTCTAGTTCGTTTTGCTAAGCAAATTACAGTCTTTTGACGCTAGTTACATAATTATTGATGCTATATATACATATACACATACTCATGCATGCATGTACATACACATACGTATACATATATACTTACACGTGCGTATTTAATCACCCACACAAATACACACATCAATAATGTTTTGTGTTAAGTGATTCAACAAGAGGCTCACAACTGTCACTATACAAGGCACTTTACATCTATGATGAGTCACACAGTTACTAGTCTTGCTCCACACCCACCCTGATTGATTGATTGATAAAGATTAAGCCACCCAAGAGGTGGCACGGGCATGAATAGCCCGTAAGTGGTGGCCCTTATGAGCCATTAACAGTATCGAGTGATGATACTGGAGATCTGTGGAGGTGCGACGGCACCCTGCATGACGGGAGATGTCTCCCGGACCAAATGGTGACCAAATGGTGGTTACTCCTGATTGATAAGGATTAGCCACCCAAGAGGTGGCACGGGCATGAATAGCCCTTAAGTGGTACAATTTTTTTTTCTTTTCTCCGTAATTCTTTTCATTATTATGACATTGCATTTAATCATCGAGCTGTTATCGCGGGGGAGGATACTGCTTCACAGTCTTTATGAGGGCGTCCAGCTGCTGGACACCTTTGTTGACCAGGAGAGTGGCTCTGTTGATGGCTTCAGGGTGGCCACAGCAAGATTCAGGAACTCTTAAAGCTCTTCTAAGGTCGTTGGTTGCTTCACATTCTAGAAGATAGTGAAGTAATGGCTTTTCTGTGACAGTTTGGCAGAAGATGCACTCTCTCTGTCGGGGTTCACCAATCTCCCAGTTGCATCTGTAACCTAGACGTAGTCTATATAACCTAACTGCTATTTCCCTGTGGATTCCTTTTGGGATATTTAATCTTTCTAATTAGTTGCCTGAAGATACCATGTTGCAGAGGGCGAGCCTTCAGCTATTCTCTGGTGTAGGTAGGCCTGGTGAGGTGTGAGAGTTTTTTGTGGTTGATGATGTTTTTAATGTTCTCTAGGCTGGGTTGAATTGTTTATCTATCACTGGATGACGAGTTGCCAGTTTAGCAATTTCATCAGCTTCTCATTTAATGGGATTCCAAATAGGGATGGGATCCAGTTCAAGGTATGTTGAGTCCTTGCCTTTAGCGACTCGTACTCGCTTCGCGGCAGTACATATACTAAAATTGGAACGATACAGAGAAGATTAGCATGGCCCCTGCCAACCACCCAACTGGGCGGCAGCTTTACAGTCATGTACTCCACAACCCACCCAACTGGGCGGCGGCAGCTTTTACAGTCATGTGCATGCTATCTACAGTAAGCCAAATTTTGGATACTTCGCTAAGATTTCGGGCAGCCCATCATTATGAATGAACGTACTGCACATTTCTTGGACACTATTGATGGTGTTATATCTAAATTAAGCGAGTTCTTCACATTCCATATATAATGACGTAAAGCATGCGAATAGTTCTGCTGACAGACATTTAGTCAAATCTACATCAGCAGATGTTACAAATTCACAGAGGTACTGGTAGCCGAGCCTAAGCCTAGCCAGTGGTAACATCTAGAAGTCTGCTACCTTATTGGATGACCCATAGACGGTGGAACTTCATGCATAATAGAATGATGATAGAGTAACTGGTGTGAATTTCACTTTGCCTCAAATCTCCAAAATTTTGTTGTTGTTCCCGTAATATTGCTGCTCTCAGCTGCTCAAAGGCAGTCCAAGAAGATAATCAATTCCTCTTTACG